>CP092881.1:6700947-6725089 GCA_030710605.1 Cordylochernes scorpioides | reverse complement strand
TTGAATTGAGGTATTATAGAAAGATATTTATAACCCAGATTCCTGGAGCGCAGAACGCCAACTACCCGGGAAATATACATTTTATAGGTATTAATTAATATATAATATAATTTCTTTCAAAAATATCCTTATTAAAATATTTCCATAATAAATTTAAAATATTAAAAAAATATATATTATGATATATAAATTTATAATAGAAATAATAAAAATTTGATATTTATAATAAATTGAAACTTTTTGTTTAGCATCATTGTAAATTATATTTAACCAGAAGATGTTCCCATATGTTTCGAAGGCGGAATAATTGTAGAAAGATGTTCCCATATGTTTTGTTGCGTTTAGTTGTAATTTCAGCAAAACGTATACTTGTTTATTATATCAAATATATGTGTAATTACATTTTTTACCCCTTATAAAAATCCTAATATAATAATATCAAAATATATGTAAGTAATATTTTGTTTTCTTAAAAGCACTAATGGTTGACTTACTGATATGCAATTTAATTACTTTGCCTTTCGAAATATACTTATTATTATTATTTTAAATTCCTATTTAGATTATAAAATATTCCGATATACCACATTGAATTGATATTTTATAATTAATAGTTGACATTTTTATTAAAAACTTTCATATATATTTTCAATATAAACTTTCATATATTATTTTCGATATCAATTTTAATTAATAGAATTATCAACTTTGATCCCAATTTTTCTAACTTTAATAAAAAGTAATATATATCTATTATTGATATATATACATTTTTCAGGTTCCTAAAAGTCTGAATAGTCCATTTATGACTAAAATAATAAATTGCTTATGTTTTTATCGCTTTTTAATTACACAAAAGGTGTTTCTAAAAAGTTCTGACAATGATCCAATATAAGGAAATATAGTGAAAACCTATTAAAGAAAATTGTATCATTCAAATATATACAGTATTGCCTTTTCAAAATAAGCACCATTGATCAAAATGCATTTTCTCCGTTTTTTTTTTAAGAGAGAGGAAAAATTCAAATAATCTTTGCCCATTAACTCTGTTTCCAATATACAGTAGAACCTCCCTTTAGTGGACAACCCGCTAGCGGACACCTCTCCACAAAGGACAGTTTTCACATTTGCAAAATTACCATTTTTACAATTTAGCAGCTCTCCGGTAAGAAGACACCTCTCCCTAAAGGACACTTTGGCTCTGCAATTAAGTGTCTTTTACAGGGAAATTTTACTGTACCAGATAAGAATGGGGTGACAAATCAGGGGAGTAGGATGTGTGCGAAATCACTCTAACCTCTTTTTTCTTAGAAACTATTTAATCGAAATGTCCATATGAGATCGAGCATTGCCGTGGATCAAGACGAAGTCTGGAGCGCCAGAGATCCTGTATTTTCTTCCTTAAATTATTTAGTAACAGTTAAGAAAATTGTTGTTCAAGTATTGGTTAAAAGTCTAGCCTTCAGACACGAAATTAAATTAACCCTTGTAAATCGAGGATGGTAAATCAGCATGGTCTTCTCCTTTGATTTTTTCCGCCGTTAAATCTTCTTCCAAGGAGAGCCAGGACTTCGGCATTCAATCTTCATTCTTTTGCTTTCTAATAACAGTTTACCTGGGGGTTGCAGGAGAAATTGCATAAACCATCGATTTTCGACAACCACTAACCGGGGTCGAATCCCGCATTGAACACTTTTTTTTTCTGAAAATAATAATTGCTTTATAATGGCCCCCTATTCTTGCAAGACTCCAACCCTACCAGTGAGTTCAATTAACAAAACGAGGCAGACTTTTAAGTGTAAAAGTCGAACTGTTTTCTATGAGTGTAGATATGTGGGGCATTTATAGTAAAATCAGTCGCTCACTACCAAACATGATGATCATGGCGTATTTGAGATAAATATCACCATCAGAGTATAACTCTTTTTTTTTTTTTTGTTTCCTGTGAATTCGGTCAACAGAGCTTTTATCTTGTTCATAAAGACTAATGGCATGCCCTCAAACGTCTTTGCGATTCGTCTTTTCATCGGAGTATAGGAATATGGACATAATTATTGAATAGCTTTTATTTTAAAATCTTGTGAAAAAAAGGTAGTGTGCAGTATTACTTTTGAAACCAAGTTCTTCTGAAATCATTCTTGCACTAAATATTTTCTCTCCACACAGAAAATGGTAATTTACCAAACTTTTTCAATCATATCCCCGCGTTGGCAGTTTATGGTCTTCCTGACCTCTGTAATATCCTACATGGGTTTAATTCCACCCTGAATGTAAGAGTGCCACATATTTTATTTTAGGAAAGCACACATTTGTATTGGTAAGCTTGCGGCATCATTTGGTAGGCTTCAGTTGACGTTTTACTCAGTAAAAGAAAAATTTGAATATTTGCCTTCCGTTTTTATTTTCGGTATTCTTCAGAAATTTTGACCATCGATATTGTTCTTTATGTCCTAAAACACGTGTTATTATTTAAACATTGGTTCATCTAATAAAAAAGGTGTAATTTAAAAGAGATAAATTACATGATATAAGCTCGCCATATATATCTGTATTCGAAATTATAAACTATTTTACGCGCGCGTATGTAAGGGCAGGTAGGGAAGTATTCCTTTTAAAAAGTGAAACTCACACGCATAAATAGTTTATAGTTTTGAAAGGTTAAGCACAGAAAAGTTAACAATTGACCATATAAAGTGTTTAAAGTTGTTAGCCAATCTTCTTTCTGGCTGGTTCTTCTTATTCACTTTTCCTTCTTCCGCCTAGAGGTATAGTCAGCGCCAAGGTCTTGTCTCAAAATGAAGCGAGTCTACCGAGCTAAACGACTGTGAAAACACCAGTCTCACACAGTTCCAAGTCAACATACACTTTATTCTCAAACACACTATTTATACAATAAATTCATACACACGTGACCAGGCACTCGTGGTCAAATACAATAAAAACATATATACACAGAGTTATAATAAATTAAACTCTAACAAAAGTTATTTATTATTTTACATAATTATTGCAACAACTTTTTAGAACAGCGTGTATATCGGTAATTAAATTGCATATTTTGAAAGTATATTCTAAAATAAAAAAAAATTCCGTGTATGAAATCATTATTATATGTACGCTTGAAAATAAAATTATATGGGAAAATAATTGTACGGAAAATATTTTAAAATAAAAAAGAGCTACTTAAACACACGCAAAAAATATATATATTGAAAAAACACCCAATATTATATATACACATCAATAGATTTTTAAAGAGAAGAAACACAAAAACTTGAAAATGAAAAATGTAAACATTTATATATAGGCAGAATACAGCTAGATGTTCCCAACAAAAAACACGATCCACGCTCATAGCCCTAACGGATACAAAAAGAGCGCAAAACATCAGCAAGATGAGAGAGGAGAAGAGCACTTTAGATTTGCATAGAGCTCGAGCAGCTGCGACAGTCCACGGCGGCCATTTAGCGTTCAACCCCCGCTCTGGATTAGGGAATGGGGGACTGCCCATTTTGGCAATGGGTCTCTGAGGAGGACCTACCATTAATTTTTATGGGAGTGTGAAGTTGACGCGAGGTCGTTCCGGCGATATTCCTTGTTTATAGTGGGGCACTACGGCTAAATTGCCCAGACGATACCATTTCAAACCTTTATTTGATAGTAGGTCGGTTTGGATTCTTCATCACGCCTTAGTCATCATTTGTGTCCCATTTCGTAGAATGGAAAGTTCCTTATGAAATCAACTGCCTTGAGGAAAATTTTGCAAACATTTTAGAATATTTACATATGTCAATTTAGGTGTGTATATAAGATTGATCTGTAAGCTAACCATTTAGATTGACGAAAAAATTGATATATTTTGTGTCTAATAAAGATAACATTTTTAGTAGTTCTTGCATTATTTACTAGATCTGGTTAGAAGATCCATGAGCTCTATTGGTTTTTTAATGTCATCCCCAGTTGTTTTAACAGTGGACAATTTTTTGAAGGAATTCAGTCAGATTCTCTTACTAATGGGATCGACAATATCTAGAGTAATATTTCCAATGTTAAAATTAGGTGCCTTATAATTAAGGAAACACACAATTGAGTACAGATAGCGTTGTATCGGGAACGAAGGAAACTTACTTCACCCAACAGCTATAAAATATCCTTCTTTACCTGCTCATCTTTACATATCTACAATAAAAATTCCACAGCGTGACATTGATGTACTAAGTACATTTTTATTAAATTATACACGACAAAGGATACAAGTTCAAACTGAAGTAAACAATTTTTTTCTCTATATATGAGGGAAAAATTTAACATTTTACAAGATTAACTTGAATTTTAGAATATTAAAGATTTTAATAAATGAGGATTGTTATCCTAAATAGAAAGGTCCTCAAGAAATATTCATGGTTTCGCAGAGTATGGTTTTATCAATACACAAGTTCTTACAAATAGCACATGGTTTCGTTTGAAAATTGCCAGTGAAATTTCAATATCTCTCAGATGAGATCTCCCACATGTAAAATGTTTAACGATAGATATCTACAGTGTATTTTAATTTAAGCAAGTTATTTCTGTGCACTGGATGTTTGTCCCATTCCTCCTACATCCCATCCATTGTTAAAACGAATATTTTAGAAGGTCACAAGTAAAATAGTCCGTGCGAATAGCATCTAGCGCGTTAACAAGGCTTTATGAAAGGGTATTGCTTTGACGGCAGTTTATAAATTGATTTAAAAAATTACAAGTTGATCTGAATATGAGATTTGAAGCTTTATTTTTCCGATGAGTTTTCACTTTATGACATTATGCAAGTTAAAGATTTGAAATTTATTCAAGCTGTTATAATAGCTGTTCTTGATAATATTTAAATCATTTTTGTATTTTATTCTTGTAAAATTTTTGTAACTTGTCATTATATTAAAGACAACAAAAGAACAGCAATGATCATAAAACTCTGCAGGAATTTTCAGCAGTCTCTTTGAACAAGGAATGATATTTTCACCTCTATTACGGTAAAACATTGAAGGTTTTTGATTAGATTTTGAAATGCAATACCAAGCGCGCGCGCTCTACGTCTAATGTAACAAGTTTTCATTTATTTGCAGTTAGGATTTTTTAATAAAGGATGCTGATTTTCCGTTTCCTTTCTGCGATATGTTAAGAATTAGTTTATGTCTCCCCCTCATCATTTTGTTAGTTTTCAATAATGTGTGTGTTGTGTTGGCAAATATTTATTAATTATTTGATTTTTATTTTAAAGATGATTTGCACTTATTTTCCATAAATCTCTGTGTTTTTGGGGATATTTTGTATTTAATAGTTAACATTGGAAAAGTGCGGAATTTCGCCTTAAAGGTGGATAATAATTTTAGTGCTTTTATCTAGGCCTAAAAATTCTGATTAAGTTCTTTTCCTATATTTGAAATATTATTGTGCCTTTTAAATTTTGAATTTTGTATTCCTTGTGTTCCTTGTATATTGGAAAATAATGTTATGAAAGCCTCTTTGGAAAAAGAGCAAAAACATATACATCCATCAGTCAAAAATTTATTTTTAAAAATTATTTAAATACCTAGAAATATCGTTCTCTTGTGTCCAAAATAAGTGAACAAACCATTTTTAGAATAGAACGCTACACTTATTGAAGTTTAAAAGGGTAAAATTGGCAAACATTGCAAAATTATCGGATAAATTCACCTAATACAATATTTTGATTTATTGAACTTTATGCACATTTTTGATAGAAACTCGCCCTATTTGCACATAAAAGCTATTATTTTTTTTATCTCTCTTGAACATTTTGAAAGAAATCTGACATAATGGCTTTCATAGTCGTTTATCTGATGCTTTATGATAGAGAGCTATTGGAAGAGGATGGATGCAGACCAATCCCAAACTGATGTCGCCAAATGGCTCAATGTTAGCATAAAGGTAATCTTCCAGCTCTGTAAATAATTCAGTAAAACCACCAACAGAAGGACCGAAAATATCCGCCACTAGCCAAGGAAACCACTATCTGACTCTATGACTGCTGAGCGCCATGGAAGGATTGCAGCTACTCAGCTCTACATTCAGCTGTCACATGTGGCTCTGTATCTAAAATTTAAAGATAAACTGTTTATCGAATGATTCAGGTTATGATCTCTATGCAAGACGTAAAGGAATTCATCTCTCTCACCTTTTATCACGGGAGATCCCGCTTGAATTGGTGTCGTGAACATCACTTCCGTACCCAGGGTCATTGGATCCATGTTAACATCGATGACGAGAGACAAACTCAGACTAGACGTTGATTCTTGACGAGTCTGTAGTGAAACTGGGGATCGCTTCGATCCCGCTAACATTAGAGAAAGAAATCGCTTTGGGAAAAAGAACCTCTGGGCTGGCTTCATTTATAACATGTGCACGAAGAAACACGTGTTTGATGGGAGGTCCATTGACAATTCAAAAATACAGGAACCAAAATCTTGAGCTCTATTTAAGGTGTTTCAGGGTGTCATGGCGTCCCAGTTTATTCTTATGGATGACAATACTCGTCTACACAGGGAAGTGGCTTGTCAATGATTTTTATTTCATAGGGCTAGATTGAATATATATCTTAGAAAACTATTTCTATATTAAATTTCACAATTTTAAATATAAATTATTTGTTTTTATAATTCCCCAATTGAGTTAATAGAAACAGCAGGAGAAAAGGCCCTAAATATAATCACAGAACTATGCCAGAACATATGAGAGTGTGGAAAATGGCTAACCGAACAAAAAAAAATTAATATTTCTACCTATCCCCCAAAAAAGTAACCCAAAGATCTGCAGCAACTCCAGAAACATTGTACTTATTCGAAACACAAGTAAAATACTTCTAAAAATAATACGGAAAAGAAAATGGAACCCCATTTTAAAAAAGAATTACCACCAGAACAATTAGGTTTCAGAAGATGTAAAGGAACAAGAGATCTAATAGCAAACAAGATGGTTGATAGAAAAAAATATATGTAAAGAAGTAAAAATATATTTATTGGCAAATAAATCTTTTATTAAATCCAATATATGCCTTTTTATTATATAAATATATATTTATGTTTTATTGACTATAGTAAAGCTCTTGATTGCGTAAATCACACTAAACTATGGACAAGATTAAGGAATACCTAATTGTCCTTATAAAGAGATATTATACAGAACAGGAAGCTACAGTTAAGACCGAATATGGGAATACTGATTGGCTCAAACTACAAAAAGGAGTGAGTCAAGGCTGTATACTATATATCACCATATCTTTTCAATACCTCTACACTGAACATATCACGAGATTAGCTGATCTCGATAAAATAGAAATAGGTGTGCCCATTATAGGAATTAAAATAAATATTTTTTGCGATGCTTTGATGGCACCATACTGCAATCAGAACACGAAGAAGAGATCCAAAAGAGATTATTAAGAAAGTCAAAGAATAAAGTGAAACATTTGGTATAATTAAATATCAGTAAAAAATTATTACAACCGATATTATTAATATATTTGAAATTCATCAGAAGAAGTTGTTATAGTCTATCACTTCATATTCTTAGGATTCAGTACTGATAAGAGGAAGTAAAAGGAAGAATATCACTAGGAAGAGACTCAATGATGAAATTGGACAAGATTATAAAAGGTGAATGCATTTTATTTAAGGAAAAAAAAAGATAATTGTAGAGTCACAGGTAATATCTGTGGACACTTATGGATGTGAGAGCTGGACTTTCGGAAAAAAGGAAAGAAAAATAATTGAAGCCTTTGATATGTGGACCTGGACATATGAAAATAGACATATTTCATACAATTGTTAAATTACATACCAATTTAAATTTTCAGTTGTAAATATCCACGCTGCGCGCGTATGTTTTTATAAATACTGTATTTCTTGTAAGATATAGTCGATGTTTTATTAAGCCCGTTGAAGAGCAATTATCGCTTGAAAGCTAGCGTTTTGTAATAAAAAGAAACTCATTGTGAGAAAATACTTTGTAGTTTTAAAACTTTTTTCACAATTTTATCATGAATGGAGAAAGCTACTCAGACTGCCATGGATAGATAAAAAAAAGAACAAATATTTCAATCTTAAATAAAATTAATCCTGTTACATATCCCTTGTATTCCAAATATGTAAACAAAGACTATAAAAAACTTCGGACACATGATGAGAGCAAATGTACTAGTAAAAATATTGATGTTAGGATAAAAGTGAAGGAGAAGAGAAGAAGACCTAAAAACCATCATTTTTCCGTTCTAACTTTTATAATACCCAGTTTACAACGAACCACGGAAATTTTAAGGGATTTTGAGCAACAATTGGAGCGGTTGAGGACTCTAGCTGTCACTGCGTCAAGGAAACCCAGGACTCGAGACATCTTCTGCTGGAATACCCACTCTTCTTTATCACTAGACAACAGACAATAAACAATGTTGTAGATCTATATGAATTTGTAAATACTAGAGATAATTGTCATAGATATTATGATTATCTTTCTAACCTGGAAGGATCAGGTTTCTAATATAGTTTATTAATATATTTTTTAATTAATTATTTTTTTTATGTTGATATGTTATGATATGTTTATAACTGCTCCTGTTTAAAAATATAAATCGACGCAATTATTCCTAGCCGGGATATCCCGCTTTGTGTGTTGAAAAAAAAAAAAACAATGGTTGCCTGTAAAGTCGGTTTTACGGGCGAAGATTTTACGTGACAACGGTAGAATATTTATTGATATGAATATAATTAAATTGCACAATAGGAACAAGGAATTGAATGAAAATAAGAATTGCACAAATTTTAACTATAGAAATATATTTTGTTTACTAAAACATTGTACATGTAAACTTAAACTTAACTAATTCCTATTTGAGTGATTTTGTTGAGGATAGGACGATGATAGGAGAAATGTGAAATGAAAGGAAGTGTTTCTGCTGTAATGTGTCTTGCGAAAGTCAAGTCGATAGTTGTTCCTTTTAACGTAGTTGACTTAGAAACGTTTGATACGCAATCAAGATTATACGTATTTTTCATGAATTTAAGAAACGAGTTGTCAGGCTTTACGTTTTTGTTAAAATCACCACACAGAAGAATCGGTATACTAGAATCAACTTGCACGAACGGTGGCACGTACTGGCTGTTGTGAATGTACGACCGAGTCCTTGCCATAGTAACATTCCAATATCCTGCATACTAGCTCCTGGATGAATATATACAGCACCGAGTATAAACTTGAAGCTAGTATTAGCGGCGAAGCAAGTAACTTCAGTCATGCACATGTCACCCTTGGTTTTAATGACACGAGTTACGTCTGTAATCGCAACTTGGAACACTTCCGCCGTAGATGTCGATGATAATTTACGATAGATCGCCACTCCACCAGCCGCGTTGGTATTTGAAAATCAAGACACTTATTCAGATCGAAGGTTCAAATTTTTGCTAAATAAATTTGAAATTAAATAAAATTTGTAATTGTAAATGATGAAGTTGAAAATTAAAACATTTACTTAAATTAGATGTTAAAATTCTTGCTCAACACAGTTTAAATAAAGTTTTCTTATATCTGCCACTTTTTCTTAATATTTATAATTTTAAAGAATCAATTCGAAAATCGAAACATTTATTCAGATCGAAGGTTCAAATTTTTGCTAAATAAATTTGAAACTATTTAAAATTTGTAAAATAATAATTAATTAATTAATTAATTTTAAACTAATAATTTACTTAACACTATCAACATTTATCAATAGTATGACATAACCTATAAACTCAGTTTCTCAACTTTTGTGTCAATCTAACAATTAATCAATCAATCATAGTTTACGATAATGAAATATCAGTGTACAATTATTTACCTTTATTGTTGTAGTTGTTGTAAATGACGAATCTAAGCACTCCACATTTTCACTACAGACACAGCTGACGATACTTTAACCACACGTGTGAACTTGTATTATGACGCTTTCTTGTTTTTCCAACGCCAAGAACGTTCGAGAAAGACAAAGACAGAGACAAGCCTGCGCCGATTCAATGCGCCTAATTCTCTAGCGCTGCGCGCGCAGCTGCGCGCGCAGCACTCTCGTTCGATGACTCATCGTAACGTTACCGGGCGTTACACTTTTTCATAAGTGACTCCCAGCCGCAACCTAATTTAAGACGTTGTCACGTCAAAATATATAGAAGACCTAAAGTGAGCTGGCTACCGGTCACTTACAGATCAAATTGGAGAATATGTATGTAACTAAATCAAACTCGACTTGATAGAATTCAACAACAATATATATATTTTTTAAATCTACATTATATTTTTGTTTGTTAATATTGGACACCAGTATAGTTGGGATTAAGTGTTGGACACATTTCTTAGAAAGTTTTGAACCAGCAAAAACCTTCAGGAAACAATGATATATGGACACCGGTGTATTTAATAATAAACTGCGCGGCGTTCGTTTTCGGCCGTATTCTTATTCAAAAGTATTTATACTTGAATAACGTCCGATTTTTCTCTCTTGAGACGACCTCTCTGTAAAAATTTCAATTTCTCTTTAAAAGTTGTACACACACACACACACACACACACACGATGTTACAAGTTTTTATATCATAAAATTCAAATAGCAAACACTATTCTCGCTTTTATTTGCGCTAAAATACTTGAATTAAAAAAATTATTTCACAAAACTCGAAAGTTATATATGAGGTAAAAGCTAAGCGTAGATAACATCCAAAATTTTGAAAGTTGCTATGCAAATTTTTGAAGCGAAAATTTGCAGATTGAGTTGCATACCAGCAGTACTACTACATCTGTCCAGTTAAAAAGTTTGAAGAAAATGTTTATAGGAAAATAAGATAAATAGCGTGCACCAACAGGTAAGATTTTTCTAATTAAATTTATGCATTACGTAAAATATATATATTTAAAATTATATCATAAAAATCATGTACATTTTGGTGTAACTGCAGTAAAAGCCTTTTATTAATCCATTTTCCATACTAATTCCATTACATCAACCTACCCAAAATTAAATTATGGGGTCAATTTGAGTAAACGGGGAACTAGCAAAAGAAGATGAGATTGGATCAATTTTCGAGTATTTGCAAGTGAGGGGGGTGGATGTAGAGAATAAAAAAGCAGACGATGAAAGATGGGGCGGGAGGCGTTAAAAGCGCGCGCTATTGTAAAACGTTTGCTTACAAATGGCGCCCTTTTTAAACTGTCTTTTGGTAGCGTTTAATCAGAAGATGGAACTCGCGCTCTGAATTATGCATGCAATAAGGGTAGAGTGGGGTTCTAACAAAGGTCATAACGGGGGTCTTTAATCGGGATTTGACTCCCTTTCTCCCGCAGTAAGCGGCTTAGCACGACCGAATTGCATCCTGTAATCCTGCCCCCATCTCCAAATAGCATTACTGGACGTTTCTCAATCACAGTAATTACTTGATGTCCCAATCTTTATAGGAGTTCAGTTGGCTTTCGAGATTATGATGATAATTGAATGAATTCACCCCTCACCTCGCTGATTAAGATCACAGAGTCAGAGTTTCTCTTGCGGTAGAATATTGATTTTTAATATATTTCTTTTCTATTTTATGTATGTGAATACACAGCACCGATTTTTTTTAGTACGTGAAAAATCTGGTCCCATTGTAAATTTATATTACTAGGGATATTGAAGGTTTTAAAAAATAGAATTACGTGTTTTCTTTCTATAGATAAAAACAAGCAATTCTCTAGATAAAATATTTTACATGCCACAATTTAATGTAATTAATATATTTTCTAAATATATTTTAGAGAGCAAAAAGTGCTTTAGTGTTGATATCGGATCAATATAAAGTAAAATTACCCATTTAAAAATGGATAAGTTTGATAAGACTATGGAAATGTGTAGATTTTTTTTAGATTGAAGAGTTTGAGGCATATTTTTACTTAAAAAAGGTTAGTACCTGTAAACGAGGGAGGGGGGGAGGTTACTACCAGATCCTGTAAACGAGAAAAAATGATTAGTGCCAGATCCTGTAAGCGAGAGAGAGAAAAAAAAAGGTTAGTACCAGATCCTGTAAACGAGAAGAAAAAAAAGGTTAGTACCAGATTCTGTAAACGAGAAGAAAAAAAAGGTTAGTACCAGATCCTGTAAACGAGAAAAAAAAAAGGTTAGTACCAGATCCTGTAAACGAGAAAAAAAAGTTAGTACCAGATCCTGTAAACGAGAAAAAAAAGTTAGTACCAGATCCTGTAAACGAGGGAAAAAAAAGGCTAGTACAAGATCCTGTAAACGAAAAAAAAAGAAGAGATTAATACCAGATTCTGTAAACGAGGGAAAAAAAGTTAGTACTAGATTCTGTAAACGAGAAAATATTGAATTGTGATTTTTGTACTCGTATATTGCATATCTCCCCATATATATTAGTAATTTTAACCTTTCGCTTGGACTGAACCCATGTAGACTCCGTAAAAAATTGAAAGGGATATGGCACAGATGTTTTTTTTTCAAAAGTTGATTTCAAGAGGGATCGAACCTTGATACTACGGAAAGCATAAGGGATTTTACTTAGCTCGATATGTTGTTTGTTGCTAGTGTCCATCAAGTCGTGGTCGACCTTTGGTGATTATATGGACAAATAAATATAACACACAATCTTTTTTATAGATTTAACAGAATGATTTGTGAGTGGGTAAATATTGGACAAATAAAAAGAGTGCTTACATTAATTTAGAGATATGCGTTTAAAAAAAATAAAATAAAGAAATACGATTTTTTCCTGAATAAGACTTGTCTCCTTCTCAAGCTTTTCAAAATTTGAAAGTTTGTAAAAAAAAAAACTGAGTTTTTAACGACTTATTCCAGAGATCGTTTTTTTATTTTATCGTTCTCACTCTCAATTTATATAAATATAAAAAATAATTTTAATACAAATTTATTATTTGAGTGGCTGAGCAATCAGAAATGCTCAGAATTCGGTCCAAAAATAAATGTGTGTCACCACTATAACGAAACCAACATTGAGTGGGACGATCTATGTTAAAAGTTCAGCTGCTTGAAACGAGCCTTTGTCACACATACAAAGAATCTGATTTTGATTTACATATACGAGGGTAAAGTGAAAAGTTCTCGGCCTGACAATGAAAGGCTCTGATTTTCAGTTAAAATAAACATTTTATTTTTCTACACAAACTCTTCACAAAATTGTAAAGTTTGCATCATATTGAGAGAATAGTTGAAGAGTTTAGTGAGACATAATAAAATGTAATATCTCATTTTTCAAATTAATCTACATAGGGGTAGAGTTCAAAATATATTAGAAATACATGTAATCACTCACACATTTTATTCAGCAACTAAAAACATTAAGACGCGAATGTTTCTTTCTCTCATAAATCAAATTTTTACTGTCCTTACTGCGACGAAAAAATATTGGGAGGGCTTGGCTCATCAGTGGTGAACCCTCCCAGCGGTTTCGCCAATTTAATCTACCAGACCGCTTCTTCAGAACTCTAATACTGTATTGAATCATTTTGATTATATATGCTAAGTTTAGTAGGTTAAATTGGCGAAACCGCTGGGAGAGTTCATCACTGATGAGCCAAGCCCTCCCAATATTTTTTTCATCGCAGTAAGTACAGTAGAAGTTTGATTGATGTGTGCAAAGAAACATTCGCGTCTTAATGTTTTCATTTGCTGTATATAGATGGGGTGTTTATTGATTTATATTAATCTATGCCTAACTGGCCTTGTCCTTATTGTTTGCGGAAGAGCATTGCTCGATGCAAATACAGAGGGGGTTCACACTTATAGGAAACAAGTTTTATTATAAAATATTAAAAATTAACACCATATTTGAAAATTTTCAAATGTTCTATTTGAAAGCCTTTTTGTTTATTTACAGAACGGCACCTGATTTTCCACGATAGCAGACACTTTCTGATCATGGTCATACCCAAAAGATCCCATTCTTCCTTTACCACTTTCCAGAGACCTTCAATTGTCCTAGGGTGTCTCTTTCCAAGTGCTCTTTTAAGGTATCCAAAAATGCAAAAATCCATCGGGGCTAAATCAGGAGATTTTACAGGGGTTCTGTTCTTTGGAATAGTGTTGATTCCTGTTCTTTGCCTTAGATCTTCCAAATAAGCTTGGGTTGAAGATGAGGTATGACTTGTGGCGTTATTATGGTGAAACCAGACTTTGTTGCTCTGTTTTTCATAGATAGAGGGAATATCATTTAAAAATATAGGTTCTAAAATGTTGTTTTGATAGTACTCCGAGTTTATTCTGACATTTCTTTCAACTTTTCTTATTTTTAATTTTCCTTCATATGATATACCGCATGCCACCATAAATCCTTTGGGGTAACTTCCGGCACATTCCTTCAACCAAATTGGCCTAGATTTTCCCACCCTTTTTTGATAGTATATAGCTCTTTTTCTGTCGCAATCGGTTAAATATACCCATGCTTCGTCATATGTAAACAATAAATTTCCATCTATCAGCAGCCAAGAAATTTTCATAAAAATATCTGCTGATAGTGTGTCGCTGACGAATATGGCTCTGAAACAATTTGTGAACCGCATGTTTTTTTTTTGTAGCTTTTAGGCCTAAATCTTTATTTATTATTTTATTTATTGTTGACACTGATGTTTCTATTAATTTGACTATATCTCTTTGTGGCATAGGATTTTGTTTTGTAATATATTTTTTCACTTTTTTGACAGTTGCAGGAGTTCTCACAGATATAGGGTGATAATCTTTTGTCCATTTCTCCGTAGGTGCTTTGAATAAAAACTTGATATTTTTGTCGTGAATAATATTATAAATACCTTTTTTAGAAATGTTGATATCATCTTGTTTGCATATTTTAATTATGTCCAAATAGGTAAGATTAGATCTGGAAAGTCTCCTAAAATATAACCTCTTATGAAATTATTGTATTTGAAGGGCATTTTTTTTTTTAAATAACAAAAGATATGTATTGCGTGTTAGAATTAGCTTAAGCCTTTTCGAATTCCACGTTGTTGATTTTTTAAAA
The DNA here is from genome assembly GCA_030710605.1 of Cordylochernes scorpioides. Classification (NCBI taxonomy): domain Eukaryota; kingdom Metazoa; phylum Arthropoda; class Arachnida; order Pseudoscorpiones; family Chernetidae; genus Cordylochernes; species Cordylochernes scorpioides. The sequence continues at coordinate 6,710,051 of CP092881.1, read as the reverse complement.
TGAAGTAATAGTTCCTTTTTTTACACTGGGCGCTCGTTTCCTATAAGTGTGAACACCCTCTGTATTTATATGTAATTCTACTGTCCTAAAAGATAATATCCATAGTTTGTGCTTAAATACCTTTTCTGAGATTCCACACTTCAATGTAACATATATAAGCATAATGATACAGTATTAGAGCTCTAAAGAAGCGGTCTGGTGGATTAAATTGGCGAAACCGCTGGGAGGGTTCACCACTGATGAGCTTTTGTGAAAGATTGAGCTATATGTCACAATTTTAAATCCACAGGTTAGTGGTGTTCTTCTGCTCTCTTTTTTTATCTACAGATTATCGTAAATTATAGGAGAGGGTAGAAAAACATTCGAGACTTAACAAAACTATATATATAGCCTTTTTGTTTGTTTGTTAATTTTATAAAGAGAGACGGATATATGGAAAAGAGTATACGTTCACAATTCTGATATCTTTTAAAAATGTGGGTTTTAAAAGTGAGGAAGAAGTAAGATAAGAAATATAGTCATACTGTTTGGGGCTCTGCGTGGGGGGAGGTGGGATCAGGAAAGAACTCTTCATCTCGAAGCAGTACACAGCAAAGAGAAGTAAGGCTAAGATTTGGGATGGTTTCACAAACCTCTTAAAATATTCACACGGGATTATCTTTTTGTGCAACGAAAAAGCTTACTACACCCAATCATTGTTTTATCTGCAATATATTGGTGCCCATTTTTCTACAGGCAAGTGGAAGGCTAAATGTCTGAGGTTATGTGTGTGTTATTGGTCAATACCATACAATATCAATGGTTTCCACAGTTTTGAGATTGAGCAATCTATAATTATATTCAGAAAAGATGCATATATTGGATTTATGAATATTTTTATTATTCCCATTTTTCGAGGGGCAACTCGCCTCTCTTTAGTACAAACATCCAATATATGCATATTTTCTGAATATATTTTAATATAGCCTGGTTTTTTTAGTTATTTATAAAGAGAGACGGATATATGGAATATACGGATATATTATGAAACGCCACCTAAAGCATGAATAAACGAATCATTTCTGCAAGTCTCATCAGATATTAGATTATAGTTCAATTCATTTTGCAAAGTTGTCGTTCATCAGATAGGTCACTTATATACTAAATGGTTTATCTGTAATAATAACTTTTCTTTGGTCAATTCAAACTCGATTTTGTTTAACATTGATGCATAATACATAATTCATATATTGATTGATATCGTTACTTCTGAGAGAAGACCAAATTTATAAGCTAATTTCGGTGACACTGTTGTTGGCGACTTTAAGCGAAGAAAAAAAAAAGGATAACCGTTCAACTTGCCTAATCAACAGAGCTTTGTCAAAAATCAATAAAATATTTACTTAATTCGGATTTCAGAAGTGGAGGAAGCCGATCAAAAACTAGCCAGCAACACAAATCACTTTACAAATGGTACACAATGCCGAGGATTGGTATCAGGTACAAGGTAATTAGAGAAGTCCTGGGTTTAAAGAGCTCCGAAATCGTGTGCAGGGCGCTAACAAGGGCTACCCATGACTAATTCCAGGCAACCAAAAAGGAAAATGTTCCCCAAACAACAACTTTAGACCATTATGGAATAATGGCGGGAAAATGCCCGTGGGAGCCCGCCGATCCGATGGTTGCCAAAGATGGAGGAGGGAGTCTATTAGGACTGGGGGGGTCTAAATGTGATTAGGAGGGGGTGCGAGGTTGTGATTGGGGGACGTGACTGTTCTTCGTTAGGGATAATTGCTTTTGTTTAGTTGCGCCTCTAGCGGCGGCTTGTTAGGGCAAATTGTCGGTGGACGGGCCGGTCAAACCTCGTTAGGGGGCGTCGTCGTAATTGTCAGAGTTAGTTGTGTTTAATTTGATGGACTTGACTATTGACTACTTTCTTGTCTTTTATTTGTCGATAAATTGTTGGCAACCGAAGTTGGGGAATAAAGTTTTTTTATCCTCTTTCTTCCCCAATAAATGGTTCTTCGCCGATGTTTTTGTGTGTGTTTAAGAGAGTTGTGTTATAGTTTGAATCATATTTATTATTTATAAACTTGTAATATTATATGGTACGACGCTTGGTTGGTATTAATGAATATCTTGAACAAATTTATGGCGTGAAAGCTGAAATTGATCATTGTGGCCCATCCTTTAGCAGGGGGAACCAGTTTAAAAATGATCTTTTCTATTTTATATGTTAAAAATTAATAAAGGAATAGAAGATGAAAAAAATGACAAAGTCTGATCATATAAAGAGCTGAATAATATTGTAATTATTTATGAAAGTCTGTTTTTTTAAGTGCTTAATTTAGCGAAGAATTTGATTTTATTTTTAAATATACAAATAGTTCTTTTTTTATAATAGTATTCTCTTGAGAAAAATCAACTATAAAATCATAGAAACGAATTATAACAATGGAATCCTTTCCATAAACTAACTGGCCCGTGACAATGAAGATCATTCGAAAGCCCCCTCAACCATCGTATGAACGAACTAAAATCTAATATTCGTGTTTAGAAGTCAAATTCATAATAAGAGCCCAATCTTATTTTTCATTCTCTTCTCTTATGGAAATAGAACATTTTTCAAAAATGTTGTGTTTGCTTAATATTTCTAAACCTCAAGAAGGCAAATCTGCGAGAATCAAGTCTTCTGATTAACTGATTCAAGTATATAATCGCCCAAATCTATATGTGTAAATATGAATTTAAAATATAATAACATATTATATCGGGGTTGAATTTATTGCCATTCGGCAAGCTCTAAATCAAAAGATCATCGATGTGCCTATAATAAAAGGCTGGACTTCACAAGAAAGTGATATTTCAAAAAATTTTCAATTTTCATATTCAAGTAAATACGTTACTCAAGATGGGAATGTTCCTACGAAAAATAACCCTTTATTAAAGAACTAACGTGAAACTGCGAAGACAAAAATATTCCTACATTAGTTTTTAAATCATGAATTAATGTGCAGCCGCTCAAAATGGGAATGTTCCTGCTGGGAGTATTTGATCGTGGAGAACTTACCGCTGAAGACGGAAATGTTCCTTTATTGGTGAATTAACTGTGTGGAACCTGAACCTACACGGAATGATCCCTATCGATGAATTGACGTGCAACTGCTGAATACGGAAATGACCTCTATCGAGAAGTGATGATTTATTAGCGAGATAACGTTCTGCTTTTGAAGATGAGTGTGCGAGATACTGAAAATGGAAATTACACATCGGGAATTTTCTTTGATTGTTGAATTAAGATGACAAAATTCAAGATGGGGAATATGCAACGGAAATGTTCAATGATTGTTGAAGTAAGATGATAATACTGAAGATGAGAATTATGCAACTGTAATTTTTCTCCTGATTGTTGAACTAAGGTGCTGATACTGAAGATGTCAATGTTCCCACGGGACGTCCTCTTGATAAACAAACGTACACCTATTCAAGATAGAAATGTCACCTAGGGGAAATTTTCCCTGAAGTCAAACTAATATCCAAGTTTTAGATGGGAATGTTTTCTTACTAGCGTGCCCATTCTGAATATTAGAGTGTTCCTAGGGTTGTGTGCCCTCAAAAAAAAACAAAAAAACAAAGCAACCAAAATGAAAGCCATTACAGGTAATTTTCTGTAGTTATGGACAAATTCCAACGCCTGGTCTGCATCATTAGTAGTATCTAGTCTGTGGATACTTGGTGATATAAGACGGTATAAATCAAGGACTATTTAGGAAAGATAAGATACTTCTTTAAACTAAGAACTGTTTAAAAGACACTCATGGACACAACTTAAGGAATTTGTATCTTTTTTTAGCATGTGTATAGGGATTCAGACAATAACTCTAAAAGATATTTAATACACAGTGGCCTTTATGGAAGACACACAAGATAACTAAGTGTGAACCAAATTGCATCTGTCTCCTTCAAAAATATTTTTTAAAAAAGACCAGCGACTTCAAAGAACTTCCACTTTCTTGAGTTTTGTCCATGAGTGGAAACAGCTGATTACTCTTTTTAAATATCTATTCAAGATTAGTTGATTAAATAGAGTTTGTGTGTGTGTGTTTATTATTAAACAATTTAAACACATGGCATTTTTTTATTTATGCGAAGAACGAATACGCCCTCCTATGCAAAGTAGAATACTTGTTGAAAAATCTTATCATTTTAAAGAGATAAATTAATAAGTTGTGTTTTTTTAAATCCGATAGCTAGCACAAGATATCAGAAATATTCACTTTCATGATCAGGAGTTGTTCATTTATTTTTCATTCTCTCTCTCATTTATTATTTTCCCAGGCTTCTCATTTGTTACAATACAATGACCATTCCCAACTTCACAGTTTCACAAATACAAAGAGACATTTCACGGATCCATAAAATTCTTCTCAATAAAATTTTCCAGGATTCCAGATCTGAATTTCAACTAATCCTCTATTATTTACATACCTCTAACCAATTGTTTCGTTTGCTCTTCCTTGTCACGGATTGGATAATTTACTGCAGACGATCAAGCTGATTGGACGACGCGGCTGAGGAAATATTCTTAGCTTGATCCAACATTGTATTTGGCTGATTTGCTTGGCTGAAACCATTTTTGCTGTATTTTATAGGGTGTAAACATTTTTAAAAGTTTTTTCGATGAAATCGCACCCCCGCCCTCGGCAAAATTTACATCAGTATGACAGCAGTCTTTCTTGATTTAAAAATTATACATAGATTTAATAAAAGAGCACACCATTCTTTAAATTGAATCAATACACAAACTATTCTAATTAAGATAAGGGCGTACCTGGATCTGTAAAGAAAAAAAAAAAAACATTTTTTTTTCTTAAAATATTTCGAGAGATTGCTCTTTCTTTATTAATTTATTGCACAGTGAATTTAATTTACAAATTATTGTACATCATATGAAAACAAATTTTCAAATTTCTTCTAATTATATTTCGTTAAAGTACAGTAGATAGTTTTCAGGTGAGTCAAATTCTGAATTATATTGGGGGGGGGGGGGGGGTGAATAGCATAGAATGATAAAGAAATAATGAATGTTGTAATTTAACATATCAAAACATACAAGTTTCAAATATGAAATTGGATCGAAGAGCTGTTATACCTAATTACATCGAATTTTATATCCTTATTGTTACACCAGGTTGGGTCGACCTAAATTTTATTTTCATATTTCATATATACCTTTTACGATCGAGAATTTCTATAATTAAATAGATGTAAATCTTTAATTAAAAAGACATATATTGGATCAAAATATCATTCATTTTACCCTTATTTCAGTTGGTTGAACGCTAACCTTTATCGAGGTATTATATTAATGTGTGTCAACAACAAACTCAGCACCACATTTTTGTTGTTGACACACATTAAAAAATATGTTATACTACCTTGATAAAGGTTGGCTTTCAGCCTCTGAAATATTGGTAAAATAAATGATATTTTGATGCAATGTATGCCTTTTTAATTAAAGATTTATTTATGGATTGCTCTATATTCAAAAGATGTAAATATGTAAATTAATTACCGCGTTTTAATTTAGTTCATTAGTTTATGCCCTCTCCTCTCGTAGTCGATGGTTCAGAGGTGTTCCAATGTTTATAGCCTGCAAGAGTGGCAGTAAGGAAATAAAGTATTAAAAATAATATAAATTATAGCATGATAAAATATCATATTTTTAAATTGATAATTATAATTATTGAAAATATATTTTTTTAAAGTCACCGAGTATAAAAAGCCTGTATATCAAACTTGAGATGAAACAATATCCTAATATTCCTCAAATGGATAGGGATTCTGGGCTCGAAGATCATACATACTCTTTGGTTAGTTAGCCCGTAAAACCATATTCTCTCAAATAGGTAGTTGCTTTGTTTATATCATGGTAATATTGTGTGGTTTATAAATAAATAAGACTTTACATTAAGAAAGATAATATGAAAACTAGTTTAATTTTAATTATGGAAAGATAGTCATAAAATTTTGATTTTTTTCTTCAAAAATTCAAAAGGCAACTATAAATATTTTCCATTTTGCACCATTATATATGGGAAGATTGTAAACATGAATTGTTGTTAGCGTTCATCAAGTTAACTTTTGGTGACACTATGGACAAATATTCTCCAATTTGATCTGTTAGTGATCATCAATCACAGCTGATCTAGTGACTTTGCGGTAGTTTTCTTGACACCTTCTACCCAGCTAATTGCAGGTCTTCCTCTCTTCCTTCAATTTTTCCCAACATCAACTAAACATCAATTATAAACTGATAAAAGTGTTATAATATATTATGTATTATAGATACATAATCTATACAGACCACCCTGTTTATAGCGGTCACCTTAGACAACCCTGTTATCAGCTGTGTGATACATACACCTGTCAATACAGACCACCCTGTCTATAGCGACCACTCTAGACAACCCTGTTATCAGCTGTGTGATACATCCACCTGTCTATACAGACCACCCTGTCTACAGCGGCCACTCTAGGCAACCCTATTATCAGCTGTGTGATACATCCACCTGTCTACACAGACCACCTTCGAGATTTATACTGGGAGAGACAGCTTGAATGGATAGCTTTTAGGCAACTTTTAGGATTCCTAATTGCACATGTACGCTCTACCTCCAGAGTTGATTAAAAAAAAACTCGAGACTACACAGTCATATTGAGACACAGTCGTACTAAAGACTAAATGTACCAGATATATGTCATCTTATATAAACTCACATAAAATATCGATTTATCACAGAATTAGAACAAAAATGTAGCTCTATAAAATATTCCAATGTAAAATAAATCAATAAAATTCCTATTAGTTTGAATAGATTCGGAGATTATGCGATTATAAATTGAATGATTAAAGAAGAAAAATTCTCAAAAGATTAAATTTGAATTACGATTTGTAGAACAATAAATTATAAATAAGAGTAATAATTATTAAATAAAGATTTTTTCTTAAAAAACGTAAAAAAATGTGCACACAACAATTGCCATTATGCAAATACAAGCTTAATCTCAGCCACAGCATCAAATCCGGCGATAATGGGTAAAAATTGGGGGAAAGGCATCATCTAGGAAATTAATGCCCAATTTGAGAAGGAGGGCTTCCTCCCAATTCAATTAGGTGCCAGAGCAATAAAAGGCGCCCGTCATCCATTAGAGAGTGAAGCTCCTTTCCCGAGCGGAGCTCTAGAAGTTCAATTTAAATCACAGAACTCCTAATGCGCTTATTCCATTTCCTGTTCAGGTGGACTCCTGGGTTAACCCGATTCATTCTGGGAAGGGAATTGAATTAGGCCTAGAAAGAGCGCCCTCCCTCCCCCTCACCACTTTGGCGGGGACACAATGGCGCCCTGGGCTCTCCTATTGTCGCCCGTGTCCCATCATTACAATTGATCAGACGATTCTTTTCTTTCTTTTTTCCCTCCCCGCCTTCTAGTTGGACGGGTGTCTTCGACATGCTTTGTTGCCAGTCGCATTGACTGACCCTTGCGGTGTTTATTTTCCATTTCGTCTGCCCAGTGTCAGTAGCTCGCCTGCTTTTGTTCCATTATCGTCTGCTATCATCACCCTGTTGGGTTCGTCTGCTTTAATAGGCTGTATTTCTATTCTTTTGTGGTGCTAGAGATGTTTTCATTGCTTTTAACAAGTTGTTTGAAATATATTTTGTTTTAATTCGTTGAGAGCGCGGAGTTATACAATAGCTTAAATAATTTTAATGTTTACGCACTTTAAAGAGGCGATATAGATAGAATTAAAATTTGATAATTACTAGAATTTTAAAAAATATAATTAACACAATAGATAATATATATTTGCTGCTAGATTAAACAAAGTTACAACCTTCTCAATATTAATAGGAATATATTGTATATGGGCTCACTTTTATATAAAAAGTATTTCTCTCTTACAAATAAAGTGTTTTGTTGGTCCACTCTGAGTACCTTTCTTGTGTTAATAATATTGCTTATAGGTTTTGAAATTTGAAGATTGCCTAAAGTTTCAGTTAAAGGGGAAGCTGATGGGGAGACTGATTTGAAGCATAGTGCCGTATGTGGGTTGGAGACCTAGTAAGAGAAAAGAATATTGGAAACGTTTGAAATGTGGACCTTGAGGAAAATGGAAAGAATAAGATGGATTTCTAGGATCAGGAATTGTGAGGTCTTGAAGATATTGAAATAGGAGCGAAGTCATTTGAAGTTAATCAGTAACAAACCAAAATTAAATGGAACATACTTGTGTATATTAAGAAGAATTTTTAAAAAATATCCCTTGTGTAATTACACCATGTCATGGAGTCTATTTACATGTATCTTGTTTAGTGTAAAGGGTCTCCATGATGGGTACAGCTGCCGTTGGTTGGTTATACAGGGGGCCTTCTAGGAGGTGGCAGTCAGATTTGGACCCCCCCTTTAAGAAGAAATGGATTGACGAAGTGAAGTTCTCGAAGGGGTAAAATGAATTAAAAGACAATGGTTGGAAGAAGAATTGAATTGATCGACTGGATGAGAAGGAGATAATAGGATGACATAAAGAGAAGAACTCAAGATGCATGGCGTCACTGGAAACCAGATCTTGTTCAAGAACAGAAAAACTGAAGTTATCTGTTTTATATATTCCATTTTTTTAGCTCAATATATATATACATTATAGAATTATTTTTTGGTATTCTGATCGTTTTAAATATAGTATTAGGATTTTGAAGGCGTGTCTCTCTCAGTTTCATCTCAAATAGTAAATCTAATAGTAATTCTAATAATATAAATAGTAGATATTTTTATAGAAAAGCTATTAAACGACTTCAAGAATATAAATTTATCAATGTAAGAATAATTGTAAAAAAGTTAACGGGAAACTTTAAACGTTTGATAAACAGTTTTGTATATTAAAAAAAAGGCAATTCAACTCATAATACAAGGCTCTAACGTGTCATCTGTATCTGAGAATGGAAACAATTCAACGATAAAGTTTTCAACAATTTCTCCTACTTTACATACTGCTATAAAATGTTGGATGGACCTGGCTCATCAATGATGAACCCTCTCAGTGGTGTCACCAGTTCGATACTATTG
>CP092881.1:6613026-6691650 GCA_030710605.1 Cordylochernes scorpioides | reverse complement strand
GGGGTCAAGGCGGAGAGAGGAGTGGACATGTTGGGCCACTAGGAAGGTCAGAACAGCTGGGAGGTACTGGCCCTTGTCCATGCTGCTCCAGATCTGAACACACAGAGGTTTGTGCTAAGGCAGATCTCAGTAAGGGACTGTTGACTGATCGTAGGTAGAATACCGCCTCTGGTACATTTATGGTGGGTTAGGCCTAAGTCAGGGGGTAAAAAAGAATCAACTTGGAAAAAAAAACTACATGGAGCTTTAATCTTGCTATATTAGTTTTATGACAAGTTCCATTTTCATTTTATCACATAAAATTCAACGCATAGTTTTCATCACCAAAATTATCCTTTTCACCAATTAGCTGATCTCCAGACACTTATTTCTAAAGGACAATTTGTCTCAGAAACTTGGTGTTGCCTTTACAGAGAGTTTGTTCTACCCTACCACATAAATCTATTGTTTAAGAGTTCTCATTCAATAGGAGAAGAGCTCAATAAGCTTGAGTACATCTGTCTACAACAAGAGATGAAGGGTTCAACTCTTCAGAAGACATCAGGAAGGAGACCACCACTACAGTGAAACCAACCAGTCAAGAGAGAGAAGTGCCAGGATTCCTCCACTTAGGATAGATTTTACTGTACATCCAGTCAGTCCTGGATAACACATTCCAACTGTGGGGAATAAATTGCACTGAATCAAGTAGGGCTCCTGTTGGATCCTGTTATTTATAAATTCAATCTGACTCTCTCTAGATGTCAAGTAATCCTACCATCTCTCTAAAAGCAATATTGTAACAAAGTATTTATTAATTTTATTAACAGAGTGGTCATTTTTATGCTTATATTTTGCTACTCTGTAAATTTCCCTCGTGGCTTATCTTTTGTTTACCGTTCATAGTTTTGTCCTTCCCTGAAATAAATTGCTGTCCCCTCCTGAAGTTTTTGTCTTCCCTAATTTTCCACATGGCAATATTATTGTCTTATATAGAATATTTAGATATCTGTAAAAAAAAAAAAAAAATAATATTATGGTTTATTAATTTTTACTACATGGATTGAATTCAATTTTATGTATATAACTCTTTGTAAATAACTTTCAACTCTTTGATTCAAAAACCTTTTGGTTTCAATTTTTTAAAAACATTTTTGATAAAAAAAATCAAATGGCCAAATGCTTATTTATATTGTTTTTTGAACATTCCAGCAATAAGAACACCTGTTCGATAAAATAATCCCTTGAATCAATATTAAAACAAGAACAATAAACCTCCAGGGAAAAGTTTCTTTTAAAAATATTTTTATTTAAAAATATTTTTAAAATAAACTTTCCCCTGGAGGCTTATTGTTCTTATTTTAATGAGAACACCTGTACTTACACCAAGTGTCACCACTCACCTCTGTGGGGGCATCAATGATAAACTTCACTTGCTCAGTCACAGAAATGGCTCCCCGGTCTCTGTAACAACACACCTCCTTCCATTAGAACCTTCTCCTCAACTCAACCCATACTATATCTTTCTCCTTCATGAAATTGCACAAAAAATCTAGAAAATATTAAATCAAAGAATGTCAAATGAAGAGAATTTGAGATTTGTCTTCTATTTCATCTTTACAAAAAAAAATTGGAATCCTGACTAAAAACTTTCCTGACAGGTAAATAGGGTTAGTTTATCATTGTTAGGTTCCATCAAGTTGAGATTTGGTGATTATATGGACAAATATACTCCTGTTTGATCTGTTAATCACTTGTAGCTCTTCTAGTGACCTTCTGGTAGCTTTCCTGACACCTTACAGGTCTAGTAGGGTAGTTTACCAAATCTAACCCACCCAGGTTCCCAAAGAAATATGGAGACAGTTATGGGACAGAACTTACATCTTGGAGTCTTGTGGCGGTGGCTGGGTGGAGATCTGGTCCTGGAAGTTGTGCTGTTCGGATTTCAGCAGGCTCACCCGCTCCACCAACTACCAACCCACGGAATGTGTACATTATAAACATTGATATTACAATATAATGAGGCTTATGATTGTAGAACGAAGTTTGGTAATTATACCGCAAATGTTTCTTTTGGATGAAAAATGGAAATTTATTTTAAGGGGAGAAATAACAATTATTTCTAACCTTAGGGATGAAGTATGAAAGAATGAATTGTGAAGAGTAACCCTGGACACTTTATTTTTCAGTTTATCATTACTCTTCACAATTCATCCTTTCCATACTTCATCCCTAAGGTTAGAAATAATCGTTATTTCTCCTTAAAATAAATTTTGATTTTTCATCCAAAAGAAACATTTGCGGTATAATTGACAAACTTCGTTCTACAAACATTGATTTGTCACTTCTTTCCTGGCAGACACATACACTCTGCTCCATCTATGAAGCCCCTCTAATAGATGTCACCTACCATCTATTCTGACAGGGGACATTATAAACAATGTGCTGGGGATATTTGGGTAGGGAAATTGTGCTGTCAGCCTAAATTGTACAGAATATAATTCTGAAACATGAGAGTTTAGATTTGATGTAAATGGGGGAAGTTGAATCCTAACTGGCAGAGTGGGGAACGGACACAATTATTTAGAGAAGAGATCAAGGTGTAGGCTGGAGAGAAATAAATTATTGTATTCCATTATACAAGAAAATAAGACCTAATCCAAATCATTAGTGTGCCGGCCTGCCACTGAGTAATGCTCCCAGTCTTAATGACAAAGGCAGACACATTCTACCTCACCCAGTCATGATGGTTGTCAAAAGTTTCAAGCTCTACAAGCCTGATACCCTGATATGATTGAGTGAAGATAAGAAAGAAGTTTAGTGTGTGACCTTTCGGCAACAGCATTGTCACCATTATTAAACAAAAGAACAATTTTATTATTTTGTCTGATGATGGTGACAATGTTGTTGCCGAAACGTCCCACACTAATAAATTATTTGGATTAGGTATTATTTTCTTGTATTATAATCTATAATCCAAATTGTGGTTTATCATTATTGTATTCCAATAGATGGGTAAACCATCAGCATTGTCCAGATCAGGAGATGTCATAATACACTCAAGGACAAAACTTAAGGAAGTTGTTGTACCTTTTAGCATGTATATCTGGATTTAGATAATACCTCTGAAAGATATTACAGTGACCTTTATTGAAGAAACACGACATAACCAAGTGTAAACAAAATTGCCTCTGTCTCTTTAAAAAGTTTTTAAAACTTTTTAAAGTTTTGTCCATGAGTGTATATTAGTTTTGATATTTGAGAGAGAGAGGAATCAGGGAAGTGTGGCAATTTAGTTGGAAGATCCAGACTTACCATGGCCGCTGTGTTCTTCATGTCTGTGATTGTGTCGGCTGCCTTCAGCAGGTCTCTGTACCGCTCCCTGCACCATACCTACATCTTGTTGAACCTGGGCGATATCTTTCTGTGTGGCAACTGTATTCCTTTGATGGCAGCAATCCATTCCCAGCAATTTATAGGAAAATTGTCTTTAAGATATTTATTATATATTACATGCACCACATATTGTTGTTGTTGATAAGGCACAATTTGGATTATAGATTATAATCACAAGGTAATAAGACCTAATCCAAATAAATAAATAGTGTGTGACGTTTCTGTAACAGCGTTGTTACCATCTCCAGACAAAAAGTACTACAGTGATTCAGTACTTTTGTCTGAAGATGGTAACAACGCTGTTACCGAAACGTCACACCCTATTTATTTATTTGGATTTGGTCTTATTACCTTGTGATTGTTGTTGTTGTTACTTATCCCCTTGTGCAGAGATTACACAAATTCCATGAGTTCATGCTCCTCAAGCTTGTCTAAACATGCAGGAGTCAGATTTCACTTACAAGAGTGCCAGAGAGCTGCCAAGTGTACAAATAGAAAAGAAGAAATCTCACCCAACCAGTTGCCGAAGATCCACTTTCTTCTTCTCAATGTCCGCTCTGAAACACACCATAGAATTTGATAACAATAGCAAGGTATTAGAAAATAAACAATTTATATTTTATTTTAAAAAACAAACTCCTACTGACTGTATAAACTTCTGTACATTGCAGAGTTACATAGAACTTTACCCCTCAGTAGGTGGCAGTACTTATCCCAAGTATGCCATGATAATCTTTTCTTTTTTTAAAATTATCCCAAGTACATGTAGTACAGGCCATGATAATCAAGGTGGGTAGAAGAAGGCGACTGCTTTTACTGTAAGCGCACCACATGTCTACACATGTGAAAAGCAGTTCGACTTTGTACTTACAAATGTGCCAGAGCCCCGTTTGGTTACTTGCACTCGCTGGTGGGGTTGGACTTTTGCAAGAAACGGGGGCCATTGGAGCATTTTTTTTTTAATCAGAAAAAAAGTGTCCAATGGGGGAATCGAACCCGGGTGGTAGTGGTCGAAAACCAAACGGTTTAACCAGCCTTCCACCGACCCCCCATGATATTCATAGTGGGTAGTAGTTAGTAACTTGTCTTTTACTGTATGTACACCACATGATTACACATATAGAAAGTAGTTTTATAAAGTAGTCTTTTTCACTTACAAGTGTGTACCAGAGCCCTATTTGGTTACTTTCACTCATTTGTGAGATTGTGAGATTTTGCAAGAATCGTAAGTTATTCAAACAATTTATTTTTTCATTAAAAAAAAGTACCCAATGGGAGATTTGATCCTGGATCATGGCTGTTAAAAATCAACAGTTTATAGCACTTCTCTACCTACCAATCCCTATCCCTCAGAATCAAATATGGAGCTTTGAATTATTCCAACTATGTCTCACACATACACACACTGTCAGAACATGTTAATTACCCGTAGAAATAAACCAAACTAGGGATAATGCACTTGTAGAGGTGATCCAAACAATGAGAGGACTTACTTGAGTTTTTTCTCAATATCAGCAATCTCTGCGATGGCATGCTGCTCAAAGAGCAGGTCAGCTTCCTTCAACGCAGGCTTCATCTCTCCGCTCTCCTGAAACATTCTTCTATGTTAGGTTGGAAAAAAAAAAAAAGATGGAATAACACACGACTCTGTGTGAAAAGGTAATGGGGGTTATTTTAGGATTCCAAGCATACATATATATAAATATATATATAAACACAACACATTGAATCATAATCCTTACTCATTTTATTTCTATAATATTTATCAGGCTCTTCATTTATTTAATCAAATGTTTATTTAATTATATACTCTTTTAAATATTATTATTAAATATAACCATTGTACATATATTTTATATACAGTGAATTTTTCATCAGATAGTTTCTTACTTTGATCTTGTATAGCAGTGTCGGGCAACCTTTTTCGAGTTGCGGCGCACTAAGCTTAATTTCTTTTTTTCGCGGCGCACCTGTGAGAATTTCGTAACAAAAATATTTTTTTCCTTTTTTAACCAACAGATTTTACGGTGTACAAAACTTATTGTGTGAATGTGTGTGTGTTTTACAACATGCAAAAAAAAATGAAGAATTACTACAGCAATACTTTGACGAAAACTCCGAATAAATTTTCTAAATAAATTTATAATTTTTTTTTTGTTTTCTTTTTTTTTTAAGCTTTGTAGCTTTGAGTCTCTATTAATAAACAGCTGTGACAAAGATTGTAAATGACGGTTAAGTTTGGACATATTATTTTAAAAATTAGGTATTTTCCCGCAGTATGTATTCAACTTTATTAAATAAAGTTGTTTTCGCGGATTGTTTTTTTTAACTTATGATTTTAAATAGGTACGTACCTATTTGCATTTTTATTTTTAATAATGGCACGTGCCAGTTATGTAGGTCAAGATTATGTACATACGTTATATGAAATATAAAATTATGCAAACTGTTGTAATTATAATACCAAAATAAGTTTTATATTAAATGATATTTGATTTTTTTAAATTTCATTTTTTATATGAAAATTTTTGAAAAAAATTATTAAAATTGAATAAAAATTATAGAAATTATTTTTTGAAACATTATTTTTAAATTTAACCAAAAGTTCTAAATACCTACAAAAATGCTCGCGGCACACCTAGAATTCTTCGCGGCACACCAGTGTGCCACGGCACACCGGTTGCCCGACACTGTTGTATAGCATGAGTGGATCCCAGGTGATTTAGTTTAAATCAAAGCCTTGATAAAGAGAGGTGTTTTGCCCCTAGAAATATTGGTTGTTTAAAATATTTAGATCCAATATATGCTTTATATTTATTTATATGTAAATATGTACCAAAAGAGGCACCTCTCCCTTTAAATATGCATCAGAAAGATGGCACTATTGCATCACCCTAGTAAAAAACTTTACTAGTTTTTTTTTTGCTTATCCCTAGTACATGTGATACAAGCCATAATAATCATGGTGGGTAGAATTTGGTGACTGCTTTTACTGTAAGTGCACCACATATTGACACATGTGAAAAGCAGGACTTTACTAGTGATGATAATAAAAGAAAATAAGACCTAATCCAAATAATTTATTAGTGTGTGACGTTTCGGCAACAACATTGTCACCATCATCAGACAAAAGAATAAATGATTTTATTCTTTTATTTATTCTTTTGTTTGATGATGGTGACAATGTTGTTGCCGAAACATCACACACTATTAATTTATTTGGATTAGGTCTTATTTTCTTTTATTATAATTTATAATCCAAATTGTGCTTTATCATAGTGAAGATAAAGAATAAGCCACACAACACCAGTTTAGGCAAATTCAGACAAAAAGCCAACAACCTGTATAAAATTAAAGAGATAGGTTCCTATTTAGGTAGATGAATATCATCTTCCCACAACTTTATGTTGTGTTTAAATGGAAATTTTGCTGGGAGAATGTAGATCTATAAAATACAGCCTCTTCTCCGGTCAAAATAGATGCCAAAAACTAGGCACAATCTAATAACTGTCTCTGCAAACTGCCAACCTCGGGGTCAGTGATACAATACCAGCTTTGACAAACAGGACAGAGCTGAGAAATCACGGGATCCAACATACACACTTTAGACATCAACAAATGATCATGATGATTCTTAAAACTGTTGTTTCACCGATAGCCAGCCTTCTAGATAATTGTGCCACTTTTACCACTTGTGCTATAATTACACTATTTTTATTGGTTATTCATTGAAAAAACAGGCATCATGCTATAATATCAAGTATTTTCCTCAACCCTCCCAAGACCTGTTAACTGCCTCAAAGTGGCGGGGGGGGGGGGGGGTGACCCTGGACAGGACAGGTGAAGTATGTCTGGAGTTCTGAACTCCTGGTACCCAAGGCTGTCCCACTATGTCCAGCTAACATTCCTACCTACATCAGATGTCCCATCAACACACATCTAAATACTCCAATGAATTCTGCTCCACCATTTCCCTCATAAATCATGAAATGTCAGGCTATAGGGCCTTTGCAAGCATGGTATTGGCCATCAATGAGCCATTAAGGTGGTTAAGATGCCTCTGGAAGTTTTGGGAGAAGCTTACTTATTTACTAATCTAGCATGAGTCATTGTGAGGTTAGGTTAGATAGGTTAGTTTTAAGTTTGGGTTAGCAAATCAATGTTTATCCAGAGGACCCTTTATAAATCAATGAAAATGTACTTTATGCTACTTTATGTAATTAAATGTTGAAAGTTCCATTCAAAAATTAAGTATTAATAACAATGTATTTTCCTTTTTTCTCTCCCTCTTTTAGATCAACACAAATCTTGTACAAGGCTAAATATCTTTATAAAGGCCTTTTGTGTGCTATTAAATATCCATAACACTCTGCTCTAGGTTTTAAAAAAATATAAAGAAATAAAACATACTCAATTCTGCTTTCAACATATTATATTTTTTTGTGATAAATTTCAAATACTTTTAATAATGCTAAATAAAAACAAAACTATGGACATCTTAGGGTATTTCTGAATCAAAATTTACTAAATAAACAATTTTAATCTGTAATTTTCTTCAGGGATTTGATGTTCAATTCAATGTAACACAATTGCTTACAAATGTCAAAAATGGGATTGAAAACTCTAAAACAATTATTGTAATAATTGCAACTTGTTTTTGTACGTGGAGAAAATACCCTAATACATACTTTTAAACAAAAATTGTCTCTCTTAACAATGATAATATTTCTTAGTTATAATGTGAATAATTTATTTGAAATATTATACACATAAATATATAAATTGGTTTAAAGTTATTTAACACATCGTTTGGTGTGTTTATGTTGATATTAGTGTTGTTGTCATCAACTATTAAACTCACATCAAAAATATTATTCTGTTTTAGATTTTTAAAAGTGTTTTTTTTTTTATTTTTAGTAACAACTTTTCAGTTTATGAAAATCACTTTGAATATTGTTTGCGCTGTTTTAAAAAATAAAGTGTCATCTCTTAATTTTACTTTTTAATTCTATTTTTAAAATACACTAGATTATTAAAATTTTATAAACGAGTATTTCCTCAAAATTTTTGTTTCTGCGCCTTGCTCAGAACCCACACATTCAGCTAAAATAATAAAGCACAACATCAACTTTGGCACATTCATACAAAAATCTAATCTTTATGCAACATCTTCGTACACATTTATTTTTAGCAAATCTTTATTGTCATAGTAAAGTCTGATATGTCGTATCGTTGTTTTGGGTTATGGATTTGATTTCATAACCTACTACTAACTGCCAACATGAGGAATAACAAAATAAGATTCTGCCAATAAAAAAGTGTAAAGCTGCTAAAGTGATAGTGTAAGTCTACATTCCTACTGACCTTACAGGGTTCTGCGTTATAATACCATAATAAGTTAAAATAAAAACATAAAACTTCCAGGGAAAAGTTTCTTTTAAAATTCCCTGGAAGTTTTATGTTTTTATTTTAATATTAATTCAAGGGATTATTTTATAGAACCATAATAAGTTATCCAGATAACATTATTATAGTTCTGTTAATAATCATATGAAGTAGAGAACCTATCGGGTCCTCCAGATGTCTTAGCAGAGACTTGAATAAAGAATCCAGTCCAGTTACGCGACTACAACCATCTCCTGGGTTGTACCACTGATTTGAACTAGAAGATTGCCTGACAAAATCCAAAAACTCGGGGTTCGTAGGCTGAGAGACCACCATGCATCATTCAATGGTGCTTCGTCCTTTAGTGCACTATCCAGAGGTGTCCAGACTATGCACAGTATCATCAAGACAGTACGCCTCCCTTGAAAAGCTAGTGAAAATTTATTATCAATACAGTGTGTCTTTGTTTACACTAAAAGTGTATTCGCAATAACTACTTCAACATTTCGGTTTAGAATGTTCAGCTATCTTCAATAACTATCTTCGATTCCTCCTCCTTTTTCTTATGTTCCTTTTCTATGACGCGTAGCTATCATAGCTTGGGCGAGAATAAACTTTAAAGATATTATGAATATTACAAAAATAGGTTTACATATATTAGAACAAAATCATAATGAAGAATGGGATGGAGTACATATATTAAAATAGCCAAATAATGGACAACGCCCGGGTTTTACTAAAAAGAATTTCCCCCGAGTGCTTATGTATAAAAAATGTTTTTATTCAATATTATTCGTTACAATTAAAAATTATGACCAGGCTTCACCTGGGATCTCCTTATGTGTGTGTATGTGTCTGAATGTTTTTGCGCTACGAATAAAGCTTAGAATAAAACACTTTGTACTTTATGAACACTTTAATACAAACAAAAAATTAATGACAGGCATTTTAAAATATGGTAATACAATTTAAAATTTGACAACAAAATTAGAAAAAAAGCCTAAATATAAATTCTTCTAAAATAATCAATATTAAACTTTAAATCCATTTACTATAAAATATTTTAAGTAAACTTTAAAATGTTTCCTTAAAATATAAAATAAAAATGTAAAGTTTTAAAACGATATTTTAGAATTTTGTATTACTGAATGGTCTTGTCTTGAAGGTGCAGCAGGCTTACTGCCAAAACCAAAACCTATCTCCGATTTCGGTCACTGCAGATGTTCTTGAGGTAATTCTCTCAGTTACCGCAGTGGGGCGCTGGTTGTGAGTGAAATCGACAAATTTGTGAATAAGTCCAATGATATTCGAGGTAGAGACCTGAAAATTCGACTCTATACGGTTTTCCAGATTCGACTCTATATACTGTTAAAGTTTCAACCAGATTAGTTACATATTGAGGACGTGCATAACTGACAAACATTTATACATACATTTAAAAAAATGTTATTAAACATTTGTGACATATATAGAGAGAGAGATAATGGAATCAAAACAAACATAAAATACTATTTTTAGAAGGATGAAAGTTTGAGAAAATAAACGGAAATTTTCTCAATAAGAAAAGTGTGATGTGTCTAAAGAGTATAAATACCTATAATAGAAAAAAAATTACTTAAAAGATTCAAAATTTGAACGAAAGAAAATGAGTTGCAAAGCTTTCAAAATGTCATTTGAAAACATTCACTTTCTTTTTATCCTTTTGTAATTGTTTCGCAAAAGAATTTGTGTAAAATTTTTCCTAGTTCAATGTATTTGAAATATCGACGCGCTGCGCGTTCTACACGTGTATAAATTTTAATAAATCAGCAAATATAAACACCGTAAGTTTTTATTTCTTTGAAAAGGGTGGTAGCGAGTGACTAAAACGTTGGAAATAAATAATTAAGAAGGTTGTGGCATTTATATTTGATCATATAAATATTAGTAGTAATAATGGCAGAAATTCTAAAAATATTTTAAAAATAGACATCATGAGGATGAAAATCTATATATATAAAATTGAATGTCTGTCTGTGTGTGTGTGTGTCCTCTATGGATTCAAAAACCATACATCCAATCGCCGTGAAATTTTGGGATATTATTAGGCATATCCCCGGAAAGGTTTACGAAAAATAATTTCTTGAATATCTTTAATATCCTTAGAATTATTTGCAGATTTGTAGCTTTAACTCGCAAGCAGCGCCACCTTGCGACGGAGATAGGCTTAGGTCTGCCCCCCCCCCCCGTCCGGCCGCCGGCCATTGGACAGTCCAAGTTCCCACCGACCAATAAGAGGGTTCAAGAGGTCCTGGCGCGCGGGGGGCGGGTGACCTCCGGGAACTACGTCCATCTTCCATAAACGACCATGATTCTATTCAACTTATCGAGTATTTTTCAAGGGACCGGGAAAATATGTAGATAAAACGATGATTTTGTAATGTAGAAAATTAGGAAAGACAAAATTCAGGATGACACGGCACACAGGGACCGGGAAAAATAATCACTTTATCGAGAGATTCACGACCATGAATTTATTCAACTTATCGAGTATTTTTCAAGGGACCGGGAAAATATGTTCACTAGATAAAACGATGATTTTGTAATGTAGAAAATTATGAAAGACAAAATTCAGGATGACACGGCACACAGGGACCGGGAAAAAAATGTTCACTTTATCGAGAGATTCAAATTTACGAGTTTCAAATTATCAAAATATATCTTTTATTTTTATAAGTTTATAGAGAATTGTTTTAACAAATGTTCGTTAGACAAACCTTTACTCGGGTAAAACCTCGGGCGAAGCCGGGTACGTCCGCTAGTATTATATATTGACGTGACAACGTCTTAAATTAGGTTGCGGCTGGGAGTCACTTATGAAAAAGTGTAACGCCCGGTAACGTTACGATGAGTCACCGAACGAGAGTGCTGCGCGCGCAGCGCTAGAGAATTAGGCGCATTGAATCGGCGCATGCTTGTCTCTGTCTTTGTCTTTCTCGAACGTTCTTGGCGTTGGAAAAACAAGAAAGCGTCATAATACAAGTTCACACGTGTGGTTAAAGTATCGTCAGCTGTGTCTGTAGTGAAAATGTGGAGTGCTTAGATTCGTCATTTACAACAACTACAACAATAAAGGTAAATAATTGTACACTGATATTTCATTATCGTAAACTATGATTGATTGATTAATTGTTAGATTGACACAAAAGTTGAGAAACTGAGTTTATAGGTTATGTCATACTATTGATAAATGTTGATAGTGTTAAGTAAATTATTAGTTTAAAATTAATTAATTAATTAATTATTATTTTACAAATTTTAAATAGTTTCAAATTTATTTAGCAAAAATTTGAACCTTCGATCTGAATAAATGTTTTGATTTTCGAATTGATTCTTTAAAATTACAAATATTAAGAAAAAGTGGCAGATATAAGAAAACTTTATTTAAACTGTGTTGAGCAAGAATTTTAACATCTAATTTAAGTAAATGTTTTAATTTTCAACTTCATCATTTACAATTACAAATTTTATTTAATTTCAAATTTATTTAGCAAAAATTTGAACCTTCGATCTGAATAAGTGTTTTGATTTTCAAATACCAACGCGGCTGGTGGAGTGGCGATCTATCGTAAATTATCATCGACATCTACGGCGGAAGTGTTCCAAGTTGCGATTACAGACGTAACTCGTGTCATTAAAACCAAGGGTGACATGTGCATGACTGAAGTTACTTGCTTCGCCGCTAATACTAGCTTCAAGTTTATACTCGGTGCTGTATATATTCATCCAGGAGCTAGTATGCAGGATATTGGAATGTTACTATGGCAAGGACTCGGTCCGTACATTCACAACAGCCAGTACGTGCCACCGTTCGTGCAAGTTGATTCTAGTATACCGATTCTTCTGTGTGGTGATTTTAACAAAAACGTAAAGCCTGACAACTCGTTTCTTAAATTCATGAAAAATACGTATAATCTTGATTGCGTATCAAACGTTTCTAAGTCAACTACGTTAAAAGGAACAACTATCGACTTGACTTTCGCAAGACACATTACAGCAGAAACACTTCCTTTCATTTCATATTTCTCCTATCATCGTCCTATCCTCAACAAAATCACTCAAATAGGAATTAGTTAAGTTTTAGTTTACATGTACAATGTTTTAGTAAACAAAATATATTTCTATAGTTAAAATTTGTGCAATTCTTATTTTCATTCAATTCCTTGTTCCTATTGTGCAATTTAATTATATTCATATCAATAAATATTCTACCGTTGTCACGTAAAATCTTCGCCCGTAAAACCGACTTTACAGGCAACCATTGTTTTTATATACATATAATCAAATTAGACTAATGTTACAGGAGATGGCGTTAAATGATTAACAATAATCTGTCAGAGAGAGAGAGAGAGAGAGAGAGAGAGAAAATAGAGATAACCCGGGCTCCTGGAACGTAAATCGCCAACTACCCGGGCTGTACAGCAGTCTATAGAAATCTAGTCATCTAGTCAGATTGCTGAGGTGAACCAGGTAACCAGGTAGTTCCAGGCCGGCAGGGAGTCAGGAAGTAATCTGTCAGTATCTGTCATTCGCATCAGCACAAAAAAAAAAAAAAAAAAAAAAAACACGGTATGCTCTAGTCCAACACACAGAGTTCATAAACTTCGCCAAATATTTAGTATTTTAAAACTTTATTACGTTGTATAGCTTCATTAGAGAGTCAGAAGTTTTAATGATCTCAACAACATTATACGTAGCCGTTTTTCAGTATTGGACTTGAAAGTTTCAATTTTAGTTTATTCTCGAGAATATCAGTTTATTCTTCAAATTACATCCAAATTATTGAATTGAGGTATTATAGAAAGATATTTATAACCCAGATTCCTGGAGCGCAGAACGCTAACTACCCGAGAAATATAAATTTTATAGGTATTAATTAATATATAATATACAACAACAACAACAAAAGCCTTTATTTAGGGCATTCCGCCCCATACAGGATTCGCCGTATTTACACGTCAACAAGAGGAGAGGGAAGAGGAAACATTTACAACAAAATAAAGTTTGTCTCACATTCAGTTACCTATTTACAGATAGTTCATCCTCCAGTATTCTTTGCCCTGCATTCTTTCTCATGCGCCCAGCTTCTGTGCAGAACTTAAAGTATCTAACAATCAGTAATTCATCATTCAGAGCTGAAGAGAGAAGTTGACATATGCGATGGTATCTAAATTGACCAGAGTTAGGGCTTGGGAAAATTTCAGTACGTTTTTCTGTTAAGAGAGGGCATTGGAATAAATAGTGAACCAAATTATCATCCATGAGATCCTTACAAAGTAAACAGTTCCGGCCATTTTATTTCCAGAAGTCTTTTCTTTCTTCCCTGAAAAATTGCCATAAAACTTTATGTTGTGCAACTAGTCTTTTGTTGGGAAGCGAGATATTTAATCGTAGGTACTCTTCTGTCATGAATGATTCACTCAAAAATTTGTAGTGAGCAAAGTGGGTTGAATCAATGATTTTCATCTGATCGTTTTGAATTAGTTGGTCTGTGGTGGTTCTAATTATGCCTGGCAATTCTTTCTGTATAACTAAGTAGTCTTCGCAGCCCTTAAGAAAGGAGTATCCCTTAGAGTGTCTAGAATTTTTATTAAATTTTGAGTAAAACTGTTTTCTATTTCTTTTTTCGTGGTGACTTTCCAGAGATAGTTTAAGCAAGCATGTGGTAATCTGCTCGTCTCCATTTTTAAAATCCTGACCCAAAACTTTAATGTGAGTTTTACAGCATTAAGTTCAGTTGATATTCTTCTACATTCTCTTCTGAGGATATATCCTGGTGTGAAGTTTGGTAAGTCTAAAAGACGACGAAGAAATGCATCTTGGGTATTATTGACTGTCTTCAGCTGGTTAATTGCCCACATTGGTGCCGCATATAGTAAAGTAGGAAGAACAATAGTGTCAAGAAGTTTCATCACTGAGGTAAAGGACTTTATTCGCGCCTTTGTAAGGATTCTCCAAAGTGCATTAATTGCATTCAGTGCTTTGTTTCTAAAGTATTGGGAAGCATATTGGGACGAGATTTTTGTAGTCAGAGGGTAACCCAGATATGTATACTTAGCTACTATTGTCAGGGGTTGCTGACCCCAAAACCATGTCTCGGAACGAGCTGTTCTTCCACCGTTTCTAAACACCATTATTTTAGATTTATTTTGGTTTAACGTTAGGCAGTTCTCTTCTAAGTACTTTTTAAGTAAGTTAATCTTCAATTGCAGATTTATTTTCGATTCTCCTAAGATCACTATGTCGTCTGCATACAGTAAAAGGTGTATAGTTCCATAATTATCAAGATTTATGCCTGGCAATTCTGATTCATCGAACAGGGGTACCAGATCGTTTAGGAAGAGAATGAATAAATAAGGTGACAACGGCTCCCCCTGCAATACTCCCGCTTGTATTTTGATAGCCTCCGTGAAGGAACCCCGCCATCTGACTGTTGCCGTCATTTGGGTATAATAGTTCTTAATTAGTTTAATAAATCGACATTTAATGCTATTTTTTTTCCAAAGTAGATGGTGCGGCACAGTATCAAAGGCCTTCCTTAGGTCAATGAAGAAGGCATATAACTTTCCCCTTCTACGGCTAAGGGTCATTTGAATTAATGATACGAGCGTGAAAATGTGGTCCTGACAAGAGTAGCCTTTTCTAAAACCAGCCTGATTTTCTGCCAAAATTGACTTTCTCTCCATCCAATCATTCAATCTTGTCTTCAAGATAGATGTAAATAATTTCGATAGGTTATAAATCAGGGATATTCCTCTGTAATTTGACGGGTTGTCCGGATCTCCATTTTTAAATATTGGGTGGATTATCGTTTTTGTCCATTGTTGAGGAACTTGGGATGTCCCTAAGATTTTATTAAATAAGTTCCTGAGATAAATATTGTATGTTCTTCTAATAAATATTTAATCGCATTAATATATAATATAATTTCTTTCAAAAATATATTCTTATTAAAATATTTCCATAATAAATTAAAATATAAAAAATATATATTATGATATATAAATTTAAAATAGAAATAATAAAATTTGATATTTATAATAAATTGAAACTTTTTGTTTAGCATCATTGTAAATTATATTTAACCAGAAGATGTTCCTATATGTTTTGTTGCGTTTAGTTGTAATTTTTGCAAAACATATATTTGTTTATTATATCAAATATATGTGTAATTACATTTTTTTACCCCTTATAAAAATCCTAATATAATAATATCAAATATATGTAAGTAATTTTTTGTTTTCTTAAAAGCACTAAAGGTTGACTTACTGATATACAATTTAATAACTTTGCCTTTCGAAATATACTTGTTATTATTTTAAATACCTATTTAGATTGTAGAATATTCCAATATACCACATTGAATTGATATTTTATAATTAATATTAATATTTTAATATAAACTTTCATATATTATTTTCGATATCAATTTTAATTAATAGAATTATCAACTTTGATCCCAATTTTTATAACTTTAATAAAAAGTAATAAACATCTATTATTCATATATATATACATTTTTCAGGTTCCTAAAAGTCTGAATAGTCCATTTATGACTAAAAAAATAAAATGCTTATGTTTTTCTCGCTTTCTAATTACACAAAAGGTGTTTCTAAAAAGTTCTGACAATGATCCAATATAAGGAAATATAGTGAAAACCTATTAAAGAAAATTGTATCATTCAAATATATACAGTATTGCCTTTTCAAAATAAGCACCATTGATTAAAATGCATTTTCTCCATTTTTTTTAAGAGAGGGAAAAAATTCAAATAATCTTTGCCCATTAACTCTGTTTCCAATATACAGTAGAACATCCCTTTAGTGGACAACCCGCTAGCGGACACCTCTCCACAAAGGACAGTTTTCATTTGCAAAATTGCCATTTTTACAATTTAGCAACTCTCCGGTAAGAGGACACCTCTCCCTAAAGGACACTTTGGCTCTGCAATTAGGTGTCTTTTACAGGGAGGTTTTACTGTACCAGATAAGAATGGGGTGACAAATCAGGGGAGTAGGATGTGTGCGAAATCACTCTAACCCCTTTTTTCTAAGAAACTGTTTAATCGAAATGTCCATATGAGATCGAGCATTGCCGT
Source organism: Cordylochernes scorpioides (assembly GCA_030710605.1). Taxonomy (NCBI): domain Eukaryota; kingdom Metazoa; phylum Arthropoda; class Arachnida; order Pseudoscorpiones; family Chernetidae; genus Cordylochernes; species Cordylochernes scorpioides. The sequence goes on along the minus strand of CP092881.1, from coordinate 6,674,753 downwards.
GGATCAAGACGAAGTCTTTTGATCGCCAGATATCCTGTATTTTCTTCTTTAAATTATTTAATAACAGTTAAGAAAATTGCTGTTCAAGTATTGGTTAAAAGTCTAGCCTTCAGGAACGAATTCAAATTAAATTAACCCTTTTGAATCGAAAATGGTAATCAGCATGGTTTTTCTCCTTTGATTTGCTCCGCCATTAAATCTTCTTCGCAGGAGAGCAAGGACTTCGGCATTCAATCTTGATTCTTTTGTTTTCTAATAACAGTTTACCCGGGGGTTGCAGAAGAAATTGTATAAACCGTCGATTTTCGACAACACCTACCCGGGGTCGAATCACGCATTGAGCACTTTTTTTTCAGAAATTCTTGCAAGAGCCCAACCCCACCAGTGAGTTCAATTAACAAAACGAGGCTCCGGCAGACTTTTAAGTGCAAAAGTCGAACTGTTTTCTATGAGTGTAGATATGTGGGGCATTTATAGTAAAATCAGTCGCTCACTACCAAACATGATGATCATGGAATATTTGAGATAAATATCACCATCAGAGTATAACTCTTTTTTTTTTTTGTTTCCTGTGAAATCGCTCAACAGAGCTTTTATCTCGTTCATAAAGACTCAGGGCATGCCCTCAAACGTCTTTGCGATTCGTCTTTTCATCGGAGTATAGGATTATGGACACAATTATTGAATGACTTTTTATTTTTAACTCTTGTGAAAAAAAGGTAGTGTACAGTATTATTTTTGAAACCAAGTTCTTCTGAAATCATTCTTGCAATAAATATTTTCTCTCCACACACAAAATGGTAATTTACCAAACTTTTTCAATCATATACTCGGCGTTCGTTTAATAAAAAAGGTGTAATTTAAAAGAGATAAATTACATGATATAAGCTCGCCATATATATCTGTATTCGAAATTATAAACTATTTTACGCGCGCGTATGTAAGGGCAGGTAGGGAAGTGTTCCTTTTAAAAAGTGAAACTCACACGCATAAATAGTTTATAGTTTTGAAAGGTTAAGCACAGAAAAGTTAACAATTGATCATATAAAGTGTTTAAAGTTATTTATTATTATACATAATTATTGCAACAACTTTTTAGAACAGCGTGTATATCGGTAATTAAATTGCATATTTTGAAAGTATATTCTAAAATAAAAAAAAATCCGTGTATGAAATTATTATTATATGTATGTAATATTATAAAGAATATTGTCTAATAAATAATTATGTACCATGTTGGATATAATGTATTCTGTATGGATTCAAATAAAGATGGCAGTCAAAGGACGTGGAGATGGAAGAAGTAGAAGAGAAAAGAACGACAGATCCAAGTCGTGTATCTAGGTCACTTAGAACAAAGAGGCCCTCATATTCCAGAGTTGAATGTCCTGAGAGATTGGGATGTTAGGCAAAGCTCCTTCCCGACCAAATTCACCATCATGGCCGACAGAGACAGGGACCAATCAAAGGTCAAGCAGGGTCCCACATGACCCAAGCCGGGGGGTGGGGCAACCGCAGTTCGATCGGTGTAACGTGTGTGTCAAGACGTGTGTGTGCATCTTCAAAAAGTAGTGCCTCGAGGTCCAAGATGTGAGTCATCTCAATCCAATTTAATCGCGAAAATCCTTCCATCTCCTCTCCCGAGCCGCCAATGATTAATATTCCGAGGTGTTTTGTGATTCATTAATCGATATAGTGTGCCGATTTTTCATCCACCGCCATCGATAACGACTGCCCAAACATACAAAACCCCATCCACTCCCGAGGATTCTCAGGACAAAGCACTTTATCACAGTGAAGTCGACAAGCATTTTTTTTATATTATAGAGAGTCGATAAGATTCTCAGGATCCTTTTCCCATATATCACATGTACGCTTGAAAATAAAATTATATGGGAAAATAATTGTACGGAAAATATTTTGAAAATAAAAAGAGCTACTTAAACACACGCAAAAAAATATACTGAAAAAACACCCAATATTATATATACACATCAATAGATTTTTAAAGAGAAGAAACACAAAAACTTGAAAATGAAAAATGTAAACATATATATAGGCAGAATACAGCTTGATGTTCCCAACAAAAAAACACGATCCACGCTCATAGCCCTAACAGATACAAAAAGAGCGCAAAACATCAGCAAGATGAGAGAGGAGAAGAGCACTTTAGATTTGCATAGAGCTTGAGCAGCTGCGACAGTCCACGGCGGCCATTTAGCGTTCAACCCCCGCTCTGGATTAGGGAATGGGGGACTGCCCATTTTGGCAATGGGTCTCTGAGGAGGACCTACCATTAATTTTTATGGGAGTGTGAAGTTGACGCGAGGTCGTTCCGGCGATATTCCTTGTTTATAGTGGGGCACTACGGCTAAATTGCCCAGACGATACCATTTCAAACCTTTATTTGATAGTAGGTCGGTTTGGATTCTTCATCACGCCTTAGTCATCATTTGTGTTCCATTTCGTAGAATGGAAAGTTCCTTATGAAATCAACTGCCTTGAGGAAAATTTTGCAAACATTTTAGAATATTTACATATGCCAATTTAGGTGTGTATATAAGATTGATCTGTAAGCTAACCATTTAGATTGACGAAAAAATTGATATATTTTGTGTCTAATAAAGATAACATTTTGAGTAGTTCTTGCATTATTTACTAGATCTGGTTAGAAGATCCATGAGCTCTATTGGTCTTTAATGTCATCCCCAGTTGTTTTAACAGTGGACAATTTTTTGAAGGAATTCAGTCAGATTCTCTCACTAATGGGATCGACAATATCTAGAGTAATATTTCCAATGTTAAAATTAGGTGCCTTATAATTAAGGAAACACACAATTGAGTACAGATAGCGTTGTATCGGGAACGAAGGAAACTTACTTCACCCAACAGCTATAAAATATCTTTCTTTACCTGCTCATCTTTACATATCTACAATAAAAAATTCCACAGCGTGACATTGATGTACTAAGTACATTTTTATAAAATCATACACGACAGAGGATACAAGTTCAAACTGAAGTAAACAATTTTTTCTCTATGAATATATATATGACGGAAACATTATAAATTTGACAAGATTAACTTGAATTTTAGAATATTAAAGATTTTAATAAATGAGGATTGTTATCCTAAATAGAAAGGTACTCAAGAAATATTCATGGTTTCGCAGAGTATGGTTTTATCAAAACACAAGTTCTTACAAAAAGCACATGGTTTCGTTTGAAAATTGCCAGTGAAATTTCAATATCTCTCAGATGAGATCTCTCACATGTAAAAGGTTTAACGATAGATATCTACAGTGTATTTTAATTTAAGCAAGTTATTTCTGTGCACTGGATGTTTGTCCCATTCCTCCTACAGCCTATCCATTGTTAAAACGAATATTTTAGAAGGTCACAAGTGAAATAGTCCGTGAGAATAGCATCTAGCGCGTTAACAAGGCTTTATGAAAGGGTATTACTTTGACGGCCGTTTATAAATTAATTTAAAAAATTACAAGTTGATCTGAATATGTGATTTGAAGCTTTATTTTTCCGATGAATTTTCACTTTATGACATTATGCAAATTAAAGATTTGAAATTTATTCAAGCTGTTATAATAGCTGTTCTTGATAATATTTAAATCATTTTTTATTTTATTCTTGTAAAATATTTGTAACTTGTCATTATATTAAAAACAACAAAAGAACAGCAATGATAATAAAACTCTGCAGGAATTTTCAGAAGTGTCTTTGAACAAGGAATGATATTTTCACTTCTATTACGGTAAAACATTGAAGGTTTTTGATTAGATTTTGAAATGCAACCTAAAGCGCGCGCTCTCTACGTCAATATAAAAAGTTTTCATTTATTTGCAGTTAGGATTTTTTTAAATAAAGGATGCTGATTTTCCGTTTCCTTTCTGCGATATGTTAAGAATTAGTTTATTTCTCCCTCTCATCATTTTGTTTGTTTTCAATAATGTGTGCGTTGTTGGAAAATATTTATTAATTATTTGATTTTTATTTTAAAGATGATTTGCACTTATTTTCCATAAATCTCTGTGTTTTTGGGGGTATTTTGTATTTAATAGTTAACATTGGAAAAGTGCGGAATTTCGCCTTAAAGGTGGATAATAATTTTAGTGCTTTTATCTAGGCCTAAAAATTCTGATTAAGTTCTTTTCCTATATTTGAAATATTATTGTGCCTTTTAAATTTTGAATTTTGTATTCCTTGTGTTCCTTGTATATTGAAAAATAATGTTATGAAAGCCTCTTTGGAAAAAGAGCAAAAACATATACATCCATCAGTCAAAAACTTATTTTTAAAAATTATTTAAATACCTAGAAATATCGTTCTCTTGTGTCCAAAATAAGTGAACAAACCATTTTTAGAATAGAACGCTACACTTATTGAAGTTTAAAAGGGTAAAATTGGCAAACATTGCAAAATTATCGGATAAATTCACCTAATACAATATTTTGATTTATTGAACTTTATGCACATTTTTGATAGAAACTCGCCCTATTTGCACATAAAAGCTATTATTTTTTTTTATCTCTCTTGCACATTTTGAAAGAAATCTGACATAATGGCTTTCATAGTCGTTTATCTGATGCTTTATGATAGAGAGCTATTGGAAGAGGATGGATGCAGACCAATCCCAAACTGATGTCGCCAAATGGCTCAATGTTAGCATAAAGGTAATCTTCCAACTCTGTAAATAATTCAGTAAAACCACCAACAGAAGGACCGAAAATATCCGCCACTAGCCAAGGAAACCACTATCTGACTCTATGACTTCTGAGCGCCATGGAAGGATTGCAGCTACTCAGCTCTACATTCAGCTGTCACATGTGGCTCTGTATCTAAAATTTAAAGATAAACTGTTTATCGAAGGATTCAGGTTATGATCTCTATGCAAGACGTAAAGGAATTCATCTCTCTCACCTTTTATCACGGGAGATCCCGCTTGAATTGGTGTCGTGAACATCACTTCCGTACCCAGGGTCATTGGATCCATGTTAACATCGATGACGAGAGACAAACTCAGACTAGACGTTGATTCTTGACGAGTCTGTAGTGAAACTGGGGATCGCTTCGATCCCGCTAACATTAGAGAAAGAAATCGCTTTGGGAGAAAGAACCTCTGGGCTGGCTTCATTTATAACATGTGCACGAAGAAACACGTGTTTGATGGGAGGTCCATTGACAACTCAAAAATACAGGAACCAAAATCTTGAGCTCTATTTAAGGTGTTTCAGGGTGTCATGGCGTCCCAGTTTATTCTTATGGATGACAATACTCGTCTACACAGGGAAGTGTCTTGTCAATGATTTTTATTTCATAGGGCTAGATTGAATATCTTAGAAAAACTATTTCTATATTAAATTTCACAATTTTAAATATAAATTATTTGTTTTTATAATTTCCCAATTGAGTTAATAGAAACAGCAGGAGAGGAGGCCCTAAATATAATCACAGAACTATGCCAGAACATATGAGAGTGTGGAAAATGGCTAACCGAATAAAAAAAAAAAATATTATTTCTACCTATCCCCCAAAAAGGTAACCCAAAGATCTGCAGAAACTCCAGAAACATTGTACTTATTCGAAACACAAGTAAAATACTTCTAAAAATAATACGGAAATGAAAATGGAACCCCATTTAAATTGAGAATTACCACCAGAACAATTAGTTTTCAGAAGATGTAGAGGAACAAGAGATCTAATAGCAAACAAGATGGTTAATTGAAAAAATATATATGCAAAGAAATAAAAATATATTTATTGGCAAATAAATCTTTTATTAAATCCAATATATGCCTTTTTATTATATAAATATATGTTTATGTTTTATTGACTATAGTAAAGCTCTTGATTGCGTAAATCACACTAAACTATGGACAAGATTAAGGAATACCCAATTGTCCTTATACAAACAACAACAACAACAACAATAGCCTTTATTGGGCACACGTGCCATACAGGATTCTCCCTGTAGAACAGAATAAATAAATAACAAATTAGCATCGTAGTTATATACAAATATTGGGTATTGACCTCGACCAATTATCGAGTTGGATCCGGTGTCTGTGCTAAATATTTTGATTGAGCTTTTTTTTCCAATATTTATAAAAAGCGAATGCAAAGGGTCTGGATTTTACGACTTTTGCCATTAAAACATAAGGCGAATTGCTATTATAGCCGGTCTCTTGACGAAGAATTTCTCTCTCTTCTTCCATTGCCGTACAGTAGAACATGTAGTGTGGAAAATCGAGACTAAATTCAACGTTGCATAAGGTGCATTTTATGGTCTTAGTTTTCAATAGTGAAACATGGTTAATTCTCTGTACTACAAAAAGGCTTCTTACTTGTACAATGATTCTCTTTAAGGTTAGGGGGATATTGTCATTCAGATAGCATTCCATTGTAGGTGATGAATGAAAGTATTTATAGTGAGAGTAGAGTATTGATTTTCTTATTCTTACATAATCCAGCTGCAAGGACTGATCGGTTGCCGTTCTAATAATTAGGGGGATGTATCTTTGTAGAACATTGAAGTCTGTACATCCAACAAGCCATGAGAAGCCGGTGTTATTGAGTAGCTCTGTTATACTTTTTACCAGTCCGATATTCTGTTTTGAAGAAATTGAAATGTCCCACAAATGTGCCAAACAAATTGAAGGTAGCCTGCTGCCGTCCATTTTCAGAATTCTAGTCTAGAATTTTAAAGTTAGTTTTTTCACTGTGATATCAAGAGAGTTTCTTCCTGTTTCGGCCCTCAAAATATAGCCCGGAGTATAGCTTGGAAGGCACAGAAAACGTCTGAGAAAGGTGTCCTGGATTCTATCTAAGATTAGGGCCTGATCATGTGCCCAGATTGGAGCCGCATAGAGTAGGACTGTCAAGATCATAGAATCCAACAATCTCATACTTGCATGGAAGGATTTGAGCTTGGACTTCAAAATAATCTCCCCCACAGCACCCATCGCGGCCATGGTCCTGCCTCTATAATTTAAGGCAACTTGAGTGAAAGAAATCGAAGGGGTTAGCGGGTAGCCCAGGTACGTATATTTTGATGTAACACTTAAAGGACTTTGACCCCAATACCATCTTTCTGAACGCGCCACCTTTCCTCCATTACGGAAAACCATTATTCTTGACTTGTTTTCGTTCAGAGTTAGTAAGTTAGTTTCTAGATAGGTTTTCAGTATATTGATTTTCAATTGAAGGTTTATTTTAGAATCACCGATCAAAACAATATCGTCGGCATATAGGAGGAGGTGTATGTTTCCGAAATTGGGTAAGTATATTCCTGACAACCCCGAGTCATCAAATATTTTAATCAAATCATTAATAAAGAGTAGGAATAGGCATGGGGATAGTGGGTCACCTTGGAGCACCCCTGAACGAATTTCAATGAATTCAGTGATAGAATTGTTCCAACGAACCGCAGCGGTCATGTCTTCATAATAACATTTAATTAAGTTGACAAATCGGTGATTCAGTCCTATTTTGACTAGTTTTGTCCATAGCAATGCGTGAGGAACCGTGTCAAAAGCTTCTAATTGTCCTTATAAAGAGATATTATACAGAACAGGAAGCCACAGTTAAGACCGAATATGGGAATACTGATTGGCTCAAACTACAAAAGGGAGTGAGGCAAGGCTGTATACTATCACCATATCTTTTCAACATCTCTACACTGAACATATCACGAGATTAACTGATATCGATAAAATAGAAATAGGTGTGCCCATTATAGGAATGAAAATAAATAATTTTTGCGATGCTTTGATGGTACCATACTGCAAGCAGAAAACAAAGAAGAGATCCAAAAGAGATTATTAAGAAAGTCAAAGAATAAAGTGAAAATTTTGCTGTAAATTAAATATCAGTAAAAAAATTATAACAACCGATAATATTAATATCTTTGAAATTAATTAGAAGAAGTTGTTCTAGTTTATCACTTCATAGTCTTAGGATCCAGGATTGATAAGATGGGAGGTTGCTTAGAAGAAGTAAAAGGAAGAATATCACTAGGAAGAGATTCAATGATGAAATTGGACAAGATTATAAAAGATGAATGCATTTCATTCAAGGCAAAGAAGATAATTGTAGAGGCATTGGTATTCCCTGTGGACACTTATGGATGTGAGAGCTGGACTTTCAGAAAATAAGAAAGAAAAATAATTGAAGCCTTTGATATGTGGAAATGGAGAATTCTACTCAGACTGCCATGGATATATAAAAAAGGACAAATATTTCAATATTAAATAAAATTAATCCTGTCAGATCCCTAGTATTCTAAATATGTCAACAAAGACTGACCTACTTCGGACATATAATGAGAGAAAATGGACTAGAAAAGATGTTGATGTTAGGATAAAATTGAAGGAAGAGAAGAAGACCTAAATACCATCATTTTTCCGTTCAAACTTTTATAATACCCAGTTTACAACGAACCACGGAAATTTTAAGGGATTTTTAGCAACAATAGGAGCGGTTGAGGACTAGCTGTCACTGCGGCAAGGAAACCCAGGACTCGAAACATCTTCTGCTGGAATGTCCACTCTTCTTCACCGCTAGACAACAGACAGTAAACAATGTTGTAGATCAATTTGTAAATACTAGAGATAATTGTCACAGATTTAACCATTTTTGTAAATATATTCATGATTATCTTTCTAACCTGAAAGGATCAGGTTTCTAATATATCTTATTGTTTTTTTTTTAATTAATTTTTTTTTGTATAATATGTCTATAACTGTTCCTGTTTAAAAATAAAAATCGACGCAATTATCCCTAGCCGGGATATCGCGCTTTGTGTGTTGAAAAAAATAGAAGACCTAAAGTGAGCTGGCTACCGGTTACTTGCAGATCAATTTGGAGAATATGTATGTAACTAAATCAAACTCGACTTGATAGACTTCAACAACAATATATATTTTTTAAATCTACATTATATTTTTGTTTGTTAATATTGGACACCAGTATAGTTGGGATTAAGTGTTGGACACATTTCTTAGAAAGTTTTGAACCAGCAAAAACCTTCAGGAAACAATGATATATGGACACCGGTGTATTTAATAATAAACTGTGCGGCGTTCGTTTTCGACCGTATTCTTATTCAAAAGTATTTATACTTGAATAACGTCTGTGATTTTTCTCTCTTGAAACGACTTCTCTGTAAAAATATCAATTTCTCTTTAAAATTTGTACACACACTCGGGCGTGCGGCCGCGCTTTTTCGAGCTCCGCCGTTTTCGCCTTTAAAAAGCGGAAAATTGTCGCTGGAAGCGACTAATTTGGTATGGGCGGATAGCCCATTCAACGCCGATGAATTACCTGCAAGGTACGGCCTGATACCACAAACCTCAGCAGAGTTATCTGCGGAAAACTATTTCCAGTTACAAAACTCGGAAGAAATGCAAGAAATGGCCAGTTATGCAAATTTGCCTACTGGCGAAAGACATGCAAATTCCGCCACTACGCGCGATTCTGCAACTGCGTTGCCTTCTTCTGGCGTAATTCTAGGTCAACAGAAACGGAAAACCTTACCTATGGATCAAAATCCTGTAACTGAAGACGATTATACCATCGTTCAAAATAAAAGAAAACGCCGCGACACAGCAGCACCGCGCGTCACGACCGCACAGCCCAACAGTGCTGGAACGGCAGCCAGGCGACAAAGGCGACATCGCACTCATTCCTCGAGTCCAGGAGATCAGGACCACGAGGACGCACATCGCGGAGGCCAGGGCTCGCCAGGCGACCTGTACCGAGGAGCAGTGCTTCTTCTTGGAGTACTGCCCTGGCTACGAGACTTACCAATACCTCAGGGCTATTGGAGGTATTGTTGGAGGAACAAAAAACATCATTCAATTCTCCAAAGTGAACGGCCAGTACCTGGTGGGCCTCACCAGCAGATCCATGGCGGAACAACTAATCCGGGAAGGCCTCGAGGTTGAGGGAACCCTCCTAAGGACCTTCCCCTTCAGGAGAAGCGCTACCAGAATCACAATTGGGAACCTGCCCTTCTTCGTGCGGGACGCCGTTGTGATTGACGCCCTTGCACGCTTTGGGCGTGTGACCTCCATCGCCCCCAAACAACTTAAAGTGGGCGAATTCGACTTTACAGACGGCCGCCGGGAGGCCTTTATCCTCCTCCATGACGGCATAACCGTCGAGAAGCTGCCCACCCGCTTCGATATCAAAATCATGGGTGAGGCCTGGCCGGCTTATATCACCTATGGCATCAAATGCTCAAGATGCCACGGACAGGGACATAGGAGAGCCAGCTGCCCCCTCCTCCATGGACAGTCCACCACCTCCAGACGAGCCTCACCGCCCTCTACCACCGGCCTTCCACCATCGACCGCACCTGGGCTGCCTGGACCGTCTCCGGCCGCGCCAACTCCGCCGGCGCCTACCAGCCCAGCTATCAGGCTCTCCGGCGCTCAACCAGATGCCCGAGCTGTCTCCCCACCTTCTACGGCGCCCCGGCCGACTACACCAGCGCCTCCGGCCTCATCTGTGCATGTGGCGGCTCCTTGCCCTCCACCAGAGGCCCCTGCACCCGAGCACCCCGCGAGCCCTCGCTCGGCGGCGACTGAGCCGACGCCTCCCGCCCGGCCGGACTTCACTACCCCGTGTGGCCCTCTGCCTGCGCAAGGGACCCTCGGGCCTGCAACCCATACACCAGATGACGACATGATCACCACAGAGGAGACCTCTGCATCCTCACCAGCCGCAGTGATTTCAACACTCCCACTGCCTGCGCCTCAGCCTGCCGGGCCGATACCACCTGCTCCCGACGAGGAGGAGATGACGCCGATCATGAGGGAGGAGTGTATGGTTATTGAAATCTTCAAGAAACTGAAGCACTTAACCTGCCTAAGGCCCTTATATCAATCAGGGATCCAACCGAATGACCTCAAGGATGCCATTCTCTTCATCGATGAAAGAGAGTCCCTCATGGCGAGACTGACACCTGCGATGAGGGGAGTCCTCGCTGAGTTCCTCAGCGCGGCCATAGAACCGGCTCGGGGCAAACATCCCGATGTTAGCTCCGATTTGGCCAGTCTTAGGCGCGATGCCTTGATTCCTGACAACTGTCAAATGTAAATATTTCTTTTTCACCCTCCTGGTTGAGATGTAACATTGTCTAGAAGACAATAAACTATTTTCAATTGTCAAAAAAAATTGTCACACACACACACGATGCTGTAAGTTTTTATATCATAAAATTCAAATAGCAAACACTATTCTCGCTTTTATTTGCGCTAAAATACTTGAATTACATAAATATAATTTTTCAAATGAAACGATTTATTTCACAAAACTCGAAAGTTATATATAAGGTAAAAGCTAAGCGTAGATAACATACAAAATGTTGAAAGTTGCTATGCAAAATTTTAAATCGAATATTTGCAGATTGAGTTGCATACCAACAGTACTACTACGACATCTGTCTAGTTAAAAAGTTTGAAAAAAATGTTTATACGAAAATAAGATAAATAGCGTGCACCAACAGGTCTAAAATTTTTCTAATTCAATTTATGTATTACGTAAAATATATATATTTAAAATTATATCATAAAAATCATGTACATTTTGGTGTAACTGCAGTAAAGGCCTTTTATTAATCCATTTTCCATACTAATTCCATTACATCAACCTACCCAAAATTAAATTATGGGGTCAATTTGAGTAAACGGGAAACTAGCAAAAGAAGATGAGATTGGATCAATTTTCGAGTATTTGCAAGTGAGGGGGGTGGATGTAGAGAATAAAAAAGCAGACGATGAAAGATGGGGCGGGAGGCGTTAAAAGCGCGCGCTATTGTAAAACGTTTGCTTACAAATGGCGCCCTTTTTAAACTGTCTTTTGGTAGCGTTTAATCAGAAGATGGAACTCGCGCTCTGAATTATGCATGCAATAAGGGTAGAGTGGGGTTCTAACAAAGGTCATAACGGGGGTCTTTAATCGGGATTTGACTCCCTTTCTCCCGCAGTAAGCGGCTTAGCCCGACCGAATTGCATCCTGTAATCCTGCCCCCATCTCCAAATAGCATTACTGGACGTTTCTCAATCACAGTAATTACTTGATGTCCCAATCTTTATAGGAGTTCAGTTGGCTTTCGAGATTATGATGATAATTGAATGAATTCACCCCTCACCTCGCTGATTAAGATCACAGAGTCAGAGCTTCTCTTGCGGTAGAATATTGATTTTTAATACATTTCTTTTATATATATATTTTTATGTATGTGAATACACAGCACCGAATTTTTAAGTACGTGAAAAATCTGGTCCCATTGTAAATTAATATTACTAGGGATATTGAAGGTTTTAAAAAATAGAATTACGTGTTTTCTTTCTATAGATAAAAACAAGCAATTCTCTAGATAAAATATTTTACATGCCACAATTTAATGTAATTAATATATTTCTAAATATATTTTAGAGAGCAAAAAGTGCTTTAGTGTTGATATCGGATCAATATAAAGTAAATACCATTAAATACCATTAATACCAGATCCTGTAAACGAGAAGAAAAAAAAGGTTAGTACCAGAACCAGTAAACGAGAAAAAAAAAGAGGTTAGTACCAGATCCTGTAAACGAGAAAAAAAAAAAGGTTAGTACCAGATCCTGTAAACGAGAAAAAAAAGGTCAGTACCAGATCCTGTAAACGAGAAAAAAAGGTTAGTACCAGATCCTGTAAACGAGGGGAAAAAGGTTAGTACCAGATCCTGTAAACGAGGGGGAAAAGGTTAGTACCAGATCCTGTAAACGAGGGGGAAAAGGTTAGTACCAGATCCTGTAAACGAGGGGGAAAAGGTTAGTACCAGATCCTGTAAACGAGGGGGAAAAGGTTAGTACCAGATCCTGTAAACGAGGGGAAAAGGTTAGTACCAGATCCTGTAAACGAGGGGAAAAAGGTTAGTACCAGATCCTGTAAACGAGGGGGAAAAGGTTAGTACCAGATCCTGTAAACGAGAAAAAAGGTTAGTACCAGATCCTGTAAACGAGGGGAAAAAGGTTAGTACCAGATCCTGTAAACGAGAAAAAAGGTTAGTACCAGATCCTGTAAACGAGAAAAAAGGTTAGTACCAGATCCTGTAAACGAGAAAAAAGGTTAGTACCAGATCCTGTAAACGAGGGGAAAAAGGTTAGTACCAGATCCTGTAAACGAGAAAAAAGGTTAGTACCAGATCCTGTAAACGAGAAAATGTTGAATTGGGATTTTTGTACTCGTGTATTGCATATCTCCTCATATGTATTAGTAATTTTAACTTTTCACTTGGACTGAACCCATGTAGACTTCCGTAAGATATTGAAAGGAGTATGACACAGATGTTTTTTTAAAAGTTGATTTCACGAGGGATCGAACCTTGGTACTACCTTTGGAGCATAAGTGATTTTACTTAGCTCGATATGTTGTTTATTGCTAATGTCCATCAAGTCGTGGTCGACTTTTAGTGATTATATGGACAAATAAATAACACACAATCTTTTTTATAGATATAACAGAATGATTTATGAGTGGGTAAATATTGAAAATATAAAAAGAGTGTTTTACATTAGTTTAAAGATATGTGTTTTTAAAAATAATAATGAAGAAATACGATTTAAAAAAAATTCTGAATAAGATTTGTCTCCTATTTCAAGCTTTTCAAAATTTGAAAGTTTGTGAAGAAAAAAAAAAAGAGTTTTTAACGACTTATTCCAGAGATCGTTTTTTATTTTAGCATTATAACTCTCAATATTTTTAAATATAAAAGATTTTTTTTTTTGCTTATCCCTAGTACACGTGGTACAGGCCATGATAAACATGGTGGGTAGTTAGCAACTGCTTTTACTGTAAGCGCACCACATGTCTACACATGTGAAAAGCAGTTCGACTTTGCACTTACAAATGTGCCAGAGCCCCGTTTGGTTACTTGCACTCGCTGGTGGGGTTGGACTTTTCAAGAATCGGGAGCCATTTGAGCATTTTTTTTTTTTTAAACAGAAAAAGTGTCCAATGCGGGAATCGAACCCGGGTCGTAGTGGTCGAAAACCAAACGGTTTAGCCAGCCTTCCACCGACCCCCCATATAAAAGAATAATTTTAAAACACATTTATGATTTGAGTGGCTGAGCAATCAGAAAAGCTCAGAATTCGGTCCAAAAATAAATGTGCGTCACCACTATAACGAAACCAACATTGAGTGGGACGATCTATGTTAAAAGTTCAGCTGCTTGGAATGTGCCTTTGTCACACATACAAAGAATCTGATTTTGATTTACATACACGAGGGTAAGGTGAAAAGTTCTCGGTCTGACAATGAAAGGCTCTGATTTTCAGTTAAAATAAACATTTTATTTTTCTACACAAACTCTTCACAATTCTTTGTAAAGTTTGCATCATATTGAGAGAATAGTTGAAGAGTTTAGTGAGACATAGTAAAATGTAATATCTCATTTTTCACATTAGTTTACATTAGGGGTAGAGTTAAAAATATATCAGAAATACACATGTAATCACTCACACATTTTATGAAATTTTACAAATGAAAACATTAAGACGCGAATGTTTCTTTCTCACATCAATCAAACTTCTACTGTCCTTACTGCGATGAAAATATATTGGGAGTGTTTTGCTCATCAGTGGTGAACTCTCCCAGCGGTTTCGTCAATTTAATCTAACAGACCGCTTTTTTAGAGCTATAATACTGTATTGAATCATTCTGCTTATATATGCTAGGTCTGGTAGGTTAAATTGGCGAAACCGCTGGGAGAGTTCATCATTGATGAGCCAAGCCCTCCCAATATTTTTTTTTCATCGCAGTAAGGACAGTAGAAAAGTTTGATTGATGTGAGAAAGAAACATTCACGTCTCAATGTTTTTCCTTTCTGTATATAGATGGCTCTTTATTTCTTTATATTAATTTATACCTAACTGGCCTTGTCCTTATTGTTTGCGGAAGAGCATTGCTCGATGCAAATATTTATTTGTAATTCTACTGTTCTAAAAGATAATGTCCATAGTTTGCTTAAATACCATTTCTGAGATTCCATCCTTCAGGGTAGCATATATAAGCAGAATGATACAATACAGTATTAGAGCTCTAAAGAAGCGGTCTGGTAGATTAAAAATTGGTGAACCGCTTAGAGGGTTCACCACTGATGAGCTCTTGTGAAAGAGTAAGCTAGATGTCACAAATTTAAATACACAGGCTAGTAGTATTCTCCTGCTCTCCTTTTTTATCTACAGATTATCGTAAATTATAGGAGAGGGTAGAAAAACATTCGAGACTTAACAAAACTATATATATAGCCTTTTTGTTTGTTTGTTAATTTTATAAAGAGAGACGGATATATGGAAAAGAGTATACGTTCACAATTCTGATATCTTTAAAAGATGTGGGTTAATAGTGAGAAAGAAGTAAAATGAGATATATAGTCATACTGTTTGGGCCTCTGCGCGGGGGGAGGTGCGATCAGGAAAGAACTCTTCATCTCGAAGCAGCAAAGAGAAGTAAGGCCAAGATTTGGGATGGTTTCACAAACCTCTTAAAATATTCACACGGGATTTTCTTTTTGTGCAACAAAAAAGCTTACTACACCCAGTCATTGTTTTATCTGCAATATATTGGTGCCAATTTTTCTACAGACAAGTAGAAGGCTAAATGTCTGAGGTTATGTGTGTGTTATTGGTCAATACCATACAATATCAATGGTTTCCACAGTTTTGAGATTGAGTATTCTATAATTATATTTAAAAAAGATGCATATATTGGATTTATAAATATTTTTATTATTCCCATATTTCGAGGGGCAACTCGCCTCTCTTTATTACAAACATCCAATATATGCATATTTTCTGAATATATTTTAATATAGCCTGTTTTTTTTTCAGTTATTTATAAAGAGAGACGGATATATGGAATATACGGATATATTATGAGACGCCACCTAAAGCATGAATAAACGAATCATTTCTGCAAGTCTCATCAGATATTAGATTATAGTTCAATTCATTTTGCAAAGTTGTCGTTCATCAGATAGGTCGCTTATATACTAAATGGTTTATCTGGAATAATAACCTTTCTTTGGTCAATTCAAAATCGATTTTATTTAATATTGATGCATAATTCATATATTGATTGATATTGCTACTTCTGAGAGAAGACCAAATTTATAAGCTAATTTCGGTGACACTGTTGTTGGTGACTTTAAGCGAAGAAAAGAAAGAAAAAAAAAAAGGATAACCGTTCAACTTGCCTAATCAACAAAGCTTTGTCAAAAATCAATAAAATATTTACTTAATTCGGATTCCAGAAGTGGAGGAAACCGATCAAAAACTAGCCAGAAACACAAATCACTTTACAAATGGTACACAATGCCGAGGATTGGTATCAGGTACAAGGTAATTAGAGAAGTCCTGGGTTTAAAGAGCTCCGAAATCGTGTGCAGGGCGCTAACAAGGGCTACCCATGACTAATTCCAGGCAACCAAAAAGGAAAATGTTCCCCAAACAACAACTTTAGACCATTATGGAATAATGGCGGGAAAATGCCCGTGGGAGCCCGCCGATCCGATGGTTGCCAAAGATGGAGGAGGGAGTCTATTAGGACTGGGGGGGTCTAAATGTGATTAGGAGGGGGTGCGAGGTTGTGATTGGGGGACGTGACTGTTCTTCGTTAGGGATAATTGCTTTTGTTTAGTTGCGCCTCTAGCGGCGGCTTGTTAGGGCAAATTGTCGGTGGACGGGCCGGTCAAACCTCGTTAGGGGGCGTCGTCGTAATTGTCAGAGTTAGTTGTGTTTAATTTGATGGACTTGACTATTGACTACTTTCTTGTCTTTTATTTGTCGATAAAATTGTTGGCAACCGAAGTTGGGGAATAAAGTTTTTTTATCCTCTTTCTTCCCCAATAAATGGTTCTTCGCCGATGTTTTTGTGTGTGTTTAAGAGAGTTGTGTTATAGTTTGAATCATATGTATTATTTATAAACTTGTAATATTATATGGTACGACGCTTGGTTGGTATTAATGAATATCTTGAACAAATTTATGGCGTGAAAGCTGAAATTGATCATTGTGGCCCATCCTTTAGCAGGGGGAACCAGTTTAAAAATGATCTTTTCTATTTTATATGTTAAAAATTAATAAAGGAATAGAAGATGAAAAAAATGACAAAGTCTGATCATATAAAGAGCTGAATAATATTGTAATTATTTATGAAAGTCGGTTTTTTAAGTGCTTAATTTAGCAAAGAATTTAATTTTTTTTTAAATATACAAATAGTTCTTTTTTTATAATAGTATTCTCTTGAGAAAAATCAACTATAAAATCATAGAAACGAATTCTAACAATGGTATCCTTTCCATAAACTAACTGGCCCGTGACAATGAAGATCATTAGAAAGCCCCCTCAACCATCGTACGAACGAACTAAAATCTAATATTCGTGTTTAGAAATCAAATTCATAATAAGAGCCCAATCTTATTCTTCATTCCCTTCTCTTGTGGAAATAGATTTTTTTCAAAAATGTGTTTGCTTGATATTTCTAGACCTCAAGAAAGTATAGCTGCGACAGTCAAGTTTTCTGATTAACTGATTCAAGTATATAACGCCCAAATCTATATGTGTAAATATGAATTTAGAATATCATAACAGATTATATCGGGGTTGAGTTTATTGCCATTCGGCAAGCTCTCAATCAAAAGATCATCGATGTGGCTATAATAAAAGGCTAGACTTTACAAGAAAGTGATATTTCAAAAAGTTATCAATTTTCATATTCAAGTAAATACGTTACTCAATATGGGAATGTTCCTAGGAGAAATAACCCTTTATTAAAGAACTAACGTGAAACTGCGAAGACAAAAATATTCATACATTATTCTTCTAATCATGAATTAATGTACAGCCGCTCAAATGGGAATGTTCCTGCTGGGAGTATTTGATCGTGGAGAACTTACCGCTGAAGACGGAAATGTTCCTTTATTGCTGAATTAACTGTGTGGAACATGAACCTACACGGAATTCACCACTGATGAGCCAAGCCCTCCCAATATATTTTTTCATCGCAGTAAGGACAGTAGAAGTTCGTTTTATGTATAAAAAAGAAACATTCGCGCTTTTAAATCCTTTTATTTTATACGGAATGATCTCTATCGATGAACTAACGTGCACCTGCTGAAGACGGAAATGTTCCTTTATTACTGAATTGACTGTGTGGAACATGAACCTACACGGAATGATCTCTATCGATGAATTAACGTGCACCTGCTGAAGACGGAAATGTTCCTTTATTACTGAATTGACTGTGTGGAACATGAACCTACACGGAATGATCTCTATCGATGAACTAACGTGCACCTGCTGAAGACGGAAATGTTCCTTTATTACTGAATTGACTGTGTGGAACATGAACCTACACGGAATGATCTCTATCGATGAATTAACGTGCACCTGCTGAAGACGGAAATGTTCCTTTATTACTGAATTGACTGTGTGGAACATGAACCTACACGGAATGATCTCTATCGATGAATTAACGTGCACCTGCTGAAGACGGAAATGTTCCTTTATTACTGAATTGACTGTGTGGAACATGAACCTACACGGAATGATCTCTATCGATGAATTAACGTGCACCTGCTGAAGACGGAAATAACCTCTCTCTATCGAGAAGTGATGATTTATTAGCGAGATAACGTGCTGCTTTTGAAGATGAGTGTGCTGATACTGAAAGTGGAAAATATACATCGAGCTTTTTTTAGATTGTTGAATTAAGATGACAAAATTTAAGATGGGGAATATGCAACGGAAATGTTTCATGATTGTTGAACTAAGATGATAATACTGAAGATGAGAATTATGCAACTGTAAATTTTCCCCTGATTGTCAAACTAAGGTGCTGATACTGAAGATGGCAATGTTCCTACAAGACGTCCTCTTGATAAACAAACGTACACCTAATCAAGATAGAAATGTCACCTATGGAAATGTTCCCTGAAGTCAAACTAATATCCAAATTTTAGATGGGAATGTTTTCTTACTAACGTGCCCCTTCTGAAAATTAGAATGTTCCTACGGGTTGTGTGTCCGCTTAACAAACAAATCAACCAAAATGAAAGCCATCACAGGTAATTTTCTGTAGTTATGGCCAAATTCCAACGCCTGGTCTGCATCATTAGTAGTATCTAGTCTGTGGATACTCGGTGATATAAAACGGTGTAAATCAAGGACTATTTAGGAGAGATAAGATACTTCTTTAAACTAAAAACTGTTAAAAAGACACTCATGGACACAACTTAAGGAAGTTGTACTTTTTTTAAGCATGCATTTCGGCATATAGACAATAACTCTGAAAGATATTTAATACACAGTGACCTTTATGAAAGACACACAAGATAACCAAGTGTGAACCAAATTGCTTCTGTCTCCTTCAAAAATATTTTTTAAAAAAGACCGGCGACATCAAAGACCTTCCACTTCCTTAAGTTTTGTCCATGAGTGGAAACAGCTAATTTAATATCTATTCAAGATCAGTTGATTAAATACTTTGTGTGTGTGTTTATTATTAAACAATTTAAACACATGGCATTTTTTATTTAGGCGAAGAATAAATACGCCCTCCTATGCAAAGTAGAATACTTTTTGAAAAATCTTATCATTTTAAAGAAATAAATTAATAAGTTGTGTTTTTTTAAAAAATCCGATAGCTAGCACAAGATATCAGAAATATTCACTTTCATGATCAGGAGTTGTTCATTTCTTTTTCATTCTCTCTCTCATTTATTATTTTCCCAGACTTCTCATTTGTTACAATACAATGACCATTCCCAACTTACAGTTTCGCAAATACAAAGAGACACTTCACGGATCCATAAAATTCTTCTCAATAAAATTTTCCAGGATTCCAGATCTGAATTTCAACTAATCCTCTATTATTTACATACCTCTAACCAATTGTTTCGTTTGCTCTTCCTTGTCACGGATTAGATAATTTACTGCAGACGATCAAACTGATTGGACGACGCGGCTGAGGAAATATTCTTAGCTTGATCCAACATTGTATTTGGCTTATTTTCTTGGGTGAATACATTTTTTGCTGTATTTTATAGAGTTTTGAAAATAGAGCAATCCATAAATAAATCTTTAAATAAAAAGGCATATATTGGATCAAAATATAATTTATTTTGATGATATTTTGATCCAATATATGCCTCTTTATTTAAATATTTTATATAGTGTAAACATTTTTAAAAGGTTTTTTTAGATGAAATCGCCCCGGCCCTCGGCAAAATTTACATCAATATGATAGCAGTCTTTCTAGATTGAAAAAATATACATCGATGTAATAAAAGAGCACACCCTTCTTTAAATTAAATCGATACACAAACTATCCAAATTATATTTCGCTTTAAAGTAAATAGTTTTCAGGTGAGTCAAATTCTGAATTATATTGAGGGGTGAATAGCATAGAATAAAAAAGAAATAATGGATGTTATAATTTAAAATATCAAAACATACAAGTTTCAAATATGAAATTGGATCGAAGAGCTGTTATACCTAATTACATTGAATTTTAGATCCTTATATTGTTACACCAGGTTGGGTTGACCTAAATTTTATTTTCATATTTCATATATACCTTTTACGATCGAGAGTTTCCATAATTAAATAGATGTAAATCTTTAATTAAAAAGACATATATTGGATCAAAATATCATTCATTTTACCAATATTTCAGTTGGCTGAACGCCAACATTTATCGAGGTATTATAACATATTAGCCGGGATATCGCGTTTTGTGTGTTGAAATAAATAAATAAATAAATGTGTGTCAACAACAAACTCAGCGCCACATTTTTGTTAATGACACACATTAAAAAATATGTTATACTACCTTGATAAAGGTTGGCGTTCAATCAACTGAAATATTGGTAAAATAAAGGATATTTTGATCCAATATATGCCTTTTTAATTAAAGATTTATTTATGGATTGCTCTATTTTCAAAAGATGTAAATATGTAAATTAATTACCGTTTTAATTTAGTTCATTAGTTTATCCCCCCTTTCTCTCTCGTAGTCGATAGTTCATAAGTGTTCCTCGCGCCAATATTTACCGCCTGCAAGAACGATAGTAAGAAATAAAAGTATTAAAAATAATATAAATTATAGCATGATAAAATATTATATTTTAAATTTGATAATTAATATTATTGAAAAATATATATATATATATATATATATTTTTAAAAGTCGCCGAGAATTAAAAAAAAAAAGCCTATATATCAAACTTGATGGAAACAATCTATATATATAAAATTGAATGTCTGTCTGTCTGTCTGTCTGTCTGTGTGTGTGTGTGTGTGTCCTCTATGGATTCAAAAACCATACATCCAATCGCCGTGAAAATTTGGGATATTATTAGGTGTATCCCCGGAAAGGTTTACGAAAAATAATATCTTGAATATCTTTAATATCCTTAGAGTTATTTGCAGATTTGTAGCTTTAACTCGCAAGCACCATTGAGACGGAGATAGGCTTAGGTTTGCTGCTCCTGATGACCTTGGGTCTGCCCCACCCCGTGAGAGAATGGATTCGCCCGGCCGCCAGTACCCACCGACCAATCAGGGCAGAGTTGGTGTCACAGCTATGCCAAGTAGACAAGAAAAAAAGCCTCGCGGGAGCTTGCCCAAGATGACCTCGGGGAACTTCGTCCATCTTCCATAAACGACCATGAATTTATTCAACCTTATCGAGTATTTTTCAAGGGACCGGGAAAAAATGTTCACTAGATAAAACGATGATTTAGTAATGTAGAAAATTAGGAAAGACAAAATTCAGAATGACACGGCACACAGGGACCGGGAAAAAATGATCACTTTATCAGTTTCAAATTATCAAAATATATCTATTTCTTTTTATAAGTTTATTGAGAATTGTTTTAACAAATGTTCGTTAGACAGATCTTTACTCGGGTACCGATTAATATTGATTTTATTCAACTTATCGAGTATTTTTCAAGGGACCGGGAAAAAATGTTCACTTTATCGAGAGATTCGTTAGACAAACCTTTACTCGGGTAAAACACGGGCGAAGCCGGGTACATCCGCTAGTATCCTAATATTCCTCAAATGGATAGGGATTCTGGGCTCGAAGATCATACATACTCTTTGGTTAGTTATCCCGTAAAACCATATTCTCTCAAATAGGTAGTTGCTTTGTTTATATCATGGTAATATTGTGTGGTTTATAAATAAATAAGACTTTCCACTAAGAAGATAATATGAAAACTAGTTTAATTTTAATTATGGAAAGATAGTAATAAAATTTTGATTTTTTTCTTCAAAAATTCAAAAGGCAACTATAAATACATTCCATTTTGCATCATTATATATGGGAAGATTGTAAACATGAATTGTTGTTAGCGTTCATTAAGTCAACTTTTAGTGACACTATGGACAAATATTCTCCAATTTGATCTGTTAGTGACCCCATCAATCACAGCTCATCTAGTGACTTTGCGGTAGTTTTCTTGACACCTTCTACCCAGCTTAATTGCAGGTCTTCCTCTCTTCCTTCAATTTTTCCCAACATCAACTAAACATAAATTATAAACTGATAAAAGTGTTATAATATATTATGTATTATAGATACATAATCTATACAGACCACCCTGTCTATAGCGGTCACCTTAGACAACCCTGTTATCAGCTGTGTGATACATACACCTGTCAATACAGACCACCCTGTCTATAGCGACCACTCTAGACAACCCTGTTATCAGCTGTGTGATACATCCACCTGTCTATACAGACCACCCTGTCTACAGCGGCCACTCTAGGCAACCCTATTATCAGCTGTGTGATACATCCACCTGTCTACACAGACCACCTTCGAGATTTATACTGGGAGAGACAGCTTGAATGGATAGCTTTTAGGCAACTTTTAGAATTCCTAATTGCACATGTACGCTCTACCTCCAGAGTTGATTAAAAAAAAAACTCGAGACTACACAGTCATATTGAAACACAGTCGTACTGAAGACTAAATGTACCAGATATATGTCATCTTATATAAACTCACATAAAATATCGATTTAACACAGAATTAGAATTAAAAATGTAGCCCTATAAAATATTCCAATGTAAAATAAATCAATAAAATTCCTATTAGTTTGAATAGATTCGGAGATTATGCGATTATAAATTGAATGATTAAAGAAGAAAAATTCTCAAAAGATTAAATTTGAATTACGATTTGTAGAACAATAAATTATAAATAAGAGTAATAATTATTAAATAAAGATTTTTTCTTAAAAAACGTAAAAAAAATGTGCACACAACAATTGCCATTATGCAAATACAAGCTTAATCTCAGCCACAGCATCAAATCCGGCGATAATGGGTAAAAATTGGGGGAAAGGCATCATCTAGGAAATTAATGCCCAATTTGAGAAGGAGGGCTTCCTCCCAATTCAATTAGGTGCCAGAGCAATAAAAGGCGCCCGTCATCCATTAGAGAGTGAAGCTCCTTTCCCGAGCGGAGCTCTAGAAGTTCAATTTAAATCACAGAACTCCTAATGCGCTTATTCCATTTCCTGTTCAGGTGGACTCCTGGGTTAACCCGATTCATTCTGGGAAGGGAATTGAATTAGGCCTAGAAAGAGCGCCCTCCCTCCCCCTCACCACTTTGGCGGGGACACAATGGCGCCCTGGGCTCTCCTATTGTCGCCCGTGTCCCATCATTACAATTGATCAGACGATTCTTTTCTTTCTTTTTTCCCTCCCCGCCCTCTAGTTGGACGGGTGTCTTCGACATGCTTTGTTGCCAGTCGCATTGACTGACCCTTGCGGTGTTTATTTTCCATTTCGTCTGCCCAGTGTCAGTAGCTCGCCTGCTTTTGTTCCATTTATCGTCTGCTATCATCACCCTGTTGGGTTCGTCTGCTTTAATAGGCTGTATTTCTATTCTTTTGTGGTGCTAGAGATGTTTTCATTGCTTTTAACAAGTTGTTTGAAATATAGTTTGTTTTAATTCGTTGAGAGCGCGAAGTTATACAATAGCTTAAATAATTTTTACGCACTTTAAAAAGGAGATATAGATAGAATTAGAATTTGATAATCAACACAATAGATAATATATATTTGCTGCTAGATTAAACAAAGTTGCTACCTTCTCAATATTAATAGGAATATATTGTATATGGGCTCACTTTTATATAAAAAGTATTTCTCTCTTACAAATAAAGTGTTTTGTTGGTCCACTCGGAGTACCTTTCTTGTGTTAATAATATTGCTTATAGGTTTTGAAATTTGAAGATTGCCTAAAGTTTTAGTTAAAGGGGAAGCTGATGGAAACTGATTTGAAGCGTAGTGCCGTATGTGGGTTGGAGACCTAGTAAGAGAAAAGAATATTGGAAACGTTTGAAATGTGGATCTTGAGGAATATGGAAAGAATAAGATGGATTTCTAGGATCAGGAATTGTGAGGTCTTGAAAATACTGAAATAGGAGCGAAGTCATTTGAAGTTAATCAGTAACAAAAAAAAATTACATGGGACCTATATTAAGAAGAAAAAAAGAATTACCCCTTGTCTCATTACGCCATGTCATGGAGACTATTTACATGTATCTTGTTTAGTGTAAAGGGTCTCCATGATGGGTACAGCTGCCATCTGGGGCTTCTAGGAGGTGGCAGTCAAATTTGGCCCCCCTTTAAGAAGAAATGGATTGACGAAGTGAAGTTCTCGAAGTTCTAAAATGAATGAAAAGGCAATGGTAGGAAGAATTGAATTGATAGACTGGATGATAAGAAAACAATAGGATGACATAAAGAGAAGAACTCAAGATGTATGGCGTCACTCGAAACCAGATCTTGTTCAAGAACAGAAAAACTGAAGTTATCTGTTATAATAATCTGTTTTATAGGTGGACTCTTTTTTTATCTCAAAATATTATAGAATTATTTTTTGGTAGTCTAATCGTTTTAAATCTAGAATTAGGATTTTGAAGGCGTGTCTCTCTGAGTTTCTTATCAAATAGTAGATCTAATATTATATATCTAATAATATAAATAGTAGTACTAATATTTTTATAGAAAAGCTATTAAACGACTTGAAGAATATAAATTATTCAATGTAAGAATAATTGTAAAAAATATTAAACGGGAAACTTTAAACGTTTGATAAACAGCTTTGTATATAAAAAAAGGCAATTCAATTTAAAATGCAAGGCTCTAACGTGTCATCTGTATCTAAGAATGGAAATAAATCAACGCTATAGTTTTCAACAATTTCTCCTACTTTGCATACTGCTATAAAAATTTTGGATGGACCTGGCTCATCAGTGGTGAACCCTCTAAGTGGTGTGTCACCAGTTCGATACTATTGTATTTAGATCATCTGCTCATATATATAGACGTGGTGATTAAAAGAAGCATTTGTAAAATATATAAGAAAATTGTGGACATATACATCTCGAAAATATCTCTTTCTAGCTTAAAAGTGAAGATTTTCTTTTTGGATTAGCATCGTTAATGGCTTATTATTGTATAAGTTGATATTGAGTGTTTTCGGAAAAGAAATGAAATATTCCTATTTTTAATTATATTTAATTTAGTGTGTGAATTAAAAAAAAAAACAGAGAGAGAGAGAGAGAGTTCAAAACCTCCCATGGGCAAACTATCTGATGATACATTACCTTTATAAAATAAAAAAAATGGCTTGAACTAAAATAAAAATCAACTTTCAAATAAAAAGAACCTTTAAACAAACCAGGTGATATAGGTGGACTATTATGGGATATTCTAGTGTATAAAGAAAATCTGTAGTTGTATGAATTTATAGAGGTTTACACTTGTGGTCTCGTGTGAAGAGTTATTGCTTAAATATTCAATTATTGCTTTGAATTTTTAAATGATTCAGTGTTGTTACATATTTAATCCTATTATATAATGGAATTTGTATATTATTATGTATACAGTTCGAATCTAAGAAACAGCGTCATCAATGAATGACATCCTAAATCCAGGAGTTATGAATGCGGTACTTATTTCTTGCGTGATGCACTCTCAATAATCAATCCCATCATGCAAGAATTATCCTCCGCCATCTTGGTCCCCATGGCGACGAGACACTAAATAACGCTGTTGTCGTCATCGGTGCGGATTTATGGACCCTGATTCTTGTATGATGGACTTTCTTTCTTTATGGGCTCGTGGCTCTGGTAAACACACACTCTCTCTGTGAAAAATATTTTTAAATTTTTGACCATCTTCTATATTATTTAGGAGCAAGCTGACGTTTTTGTGCAATCAACACAGAATTGAAAGCTGAAATTATCCGTGAAAAATATTTTACCACATTTTTACGATAAAAATAACGGGAAAAATAATTTGTGCAAAAAGTGGGATAAGTATATGAATTTAAAAACTTATACGGAACTAATTTATTTTTTAAATTATATAAACTTTTCGAAAATCTATAGATGTTTTTATCAACTAATTGTTTAAAGAAAAAACCCAAATTTAGGGAAATGACTTTTTTGCTTTATAAAGGGAAGAAGACTACTCAGAAAGAGTAGGGAGTGAGAATGGTAGAAATAATCTTTATATATTGCCACGTGGAAAATTAGGGAAGTTTACAGAGTAGTAAAATGATACTCTGTTAATACTATGTAAATTGATAAATGCTTGTAAAATAATAAATACTTCGCTACATAGCTCCTTCCCTATGAGAGCTATGACTCACAGCTTGCAATTATTGTATATACTGACATGGATCTGACGTGCTTCTGCCATGGATTCCATCGAAGTCTTGGAACTTTGTCCCTAGTACCTTTGTGTCCTTTTTCTTGCGGCGTGAAGAGCAGCTT
Source organism: Cordylochernes scorpioides (assembly GCA_030710605.1). Classification (NCBI taxonomy): domain Eukaryota; kingdom Metazoa; phylum Arthropoda; class Arachnida; order Pseudoscorpiones; family Chernetidae; genus Cordylochernes; species Cordylochernes scorpioides. The sequence goes on along the minus strand of CP092881.1, from coordinate 6,647,884 downwards.
TGCGTCGTATCGTCTATAGGGACAACGTCATCTTGGAGGGAATTCTTGGCTTTGACACGGCGGTGGAATCCTGGAGCCAGTCTCTGAAAATGTAGATCACAGCACCTATGGCTTCAAGGTCTTCTCGGCGGTCTTCAGTTTGTCTTCCCTAATTTACCCAGCATCTCCACCAGAATGCCACGTGGAAAATTAGGGAAGTTTACAGAGTAGTAAAATATAAACATAAAAAATGATACTCTGTACTTCGCTACAATATTATACAAAAAGAAAGAACGTCTCTCCCGTTTCCTTCAAAATAGACCCAAAACTATGTGCCAACTATTAGCCATCCCTGCAAAGTCAGAAAAACAGATTTGGTAAACTCAGAAGGACCAAATTGAGGATACCATAGTTTTGGGCCCTTTCGTCAGTTCATGGCCGCCATTGACGGCTGGTAGGCCGACGTTGCAATATATTAGTGTGACATCTATATATATAAAAAATGAATGTTTGTATGTTTGTTTGTATGTCCGGTATACAAATTCGCAGTAGTTCACTAATTCAAACCAAAATTTCCCTACATAGGTAAAAAAAATACGGGGAAGACGATAGGCTATTTAAAAAATATATATAAATCAATTATTAAAACTATATATTCAAATTATTCTACTTAGCTTACGAACAGCGCCCTCTATCAAAGATTAGATTAAATTATGCTGATGCAAACAAATAGATAATGCTAATAACAAACAATTATTTAAAAAAATCTTATCTAAATATATATCACTCGGGTAGATATTCACACGGGTCAATCCCGGGGCGAAGCCCGGGTCATCCGTCTAGTATGCTATAATTATACACTCTTTAGCTAACTTCTGATTTATAAAATATATATGGGTATTTTAAAATGTGTATTTAACAAGGTGAAAAAATTATATTTGTTCATATTCTAAAATATGAATTTCAAATGTTTGTGCAAACTCCTAACCCAATTAAATTCACATTTTAGAAAACAAAATGTAACTTTTCAAACCATTTTTAAAAAATACGACACTCTCTCTTCACTATTGAACAACATTAATTGATAATATATGAAACGGGAGATTATAAATAACTGACATATTCACCATAAGCTAAAGTTGAAAGACATTTTACTTCATACACCATATTAGGATTTAAATAAAATAAAGTTTAAAAAAAACCCTAGATATTGGAAATGAGAAAATAAAGAGAAGAGAAAATGATGTAGAAAGAGAAACTTAAAAAGCAATATATCTAAAAATAAATCCAAAATATTTTTCTCCAAAGGAAATATGTTCCACCTTCAGAAATCAGCGAGATTTAATAGGGACTTTGGATTTAGAAGGAACGGTAATAATTATTGGAATTCCTGGAGCTTGCCGGCTTAGCCGCCAAAGCTGATGCTCTTTCCCCCGCCCAGAAGATGCTTATCGCAGACGATCAATGCGAAAGGCGGGAAGTAGGGCTCTCTTCACGCATCGATTCTTTCTCTAAACCTTTGATTGAAAAATTGGAAGCTTACGAGTCCGGGATTGCCTTCACAAATTTAATTTGTCCCTTCCTCTTTCAAGGAAGGAGATCTACTCCTCTTTCTTCCCCTTTTTCCGCGAACAAAGTACGTCGTCCTAAGAAAGTGAATTTTATTTTTTACAAATATATTTTACTACTTCTGTGTTGTCAAAAGAATTCGTGACATAAATTTGCATAACCCGTCAAAAAATAAACGGATTTTCTTTTCTATTCGAGTCGTGCCTTTGTCGTTTGGTTATTATTTTCGTCTTAGCCCTAGTTTTCTTCTTTTATTTTGATTGATTACTATTTAATTCGAATATATATAACTTTTTTCTGTATTATTTTCATCATTTGTATTTTGGTTCCTCTGATTGGTATATATACAATTAAATAATAATTTCATTTATATTTAATTTTTTAAAAGTTATATATAAATTTATAAAAGAATCAATTTTAATTTGTTGAATATATTTATACATGATGTTATTTACTGCGTATATTTCTAAATCTATATAAGACACTAACAAATAATATAGATTATTTATTTATATAATGTATAAAGAATATTAAGGTGGTTTTAAAATATATTTTCGCACGGTGTGTAAAGAAACATTATTGTCGTAATGTATTGATTTCCTGTATACGAGGGCCATCCAATAAATAAGTTTCCCTATTTTTTAACAAATAAACAACTTTATTTACAATTATGCAGTTATTTTATTTTCATTATACAACTCATAGGCTACTTCTCTACATAATCACCATTTCTGTCCAAACATTTTTGGTACCGTTGTAGCAATTTTTAGATACCACTGTTGTACCAAGCCGTGTCCTGTCTTCGTAACCAGTGGTTCGCCTCCGCCTGCACTTCGTCATCATTCGCAAAGTGATTGCCTCCAAGGTGCCACTTGAGTGCTGGAAAAAGATGGAAGTCGCTTGGGGCAAGTTCCGGAGAATAAGGTGGATGTGTGAAAATTTCCCATTTGAAGTTTTCCATAGCCATAACTTTGCCTGCAGAGATTGGGACCTTCGCCTTTTTTGGTGCACTTTCCTCAGGCTTCTTCCACACCATGCTTTGTCGTTTTGTTTCTGGAGTTGAATGATGCACCCAGCTTTCATCTCCAGTGACAATACGGGAAAACAGTTGATCTCCATCTCTTTGATGAATTTCCAGGAAAGCTCGGGCTGCCTCCATCCGTTGTTGCTTGTGATTTTCCAAGAGCAAACGCGGAACCCATCTTGCGCAGACTTTGCGAAAATTCAAAACATCTGACATGATTGTTCTAATCGAAGAGCCTCCAATTTCGATTCCAGGAGGCAGTCGAATTATTATTTCGTCGATGGTGACGCGGCGATCTGCTTCCACCACATTCCGAACAGCAGCAACGGCTGCATTGTCTGTAGCAGTAACGGGCCTGCAGCTTCGCTCGTCATCATGCACGTTTTGCCGTCCTTCTAAGAACCATGAACGCCATCGGCGGACCATTTGGATGCTCATACATTCTTCAACATACACTGACACCTAAATTGCGATGAATATTGACCGCAGTTTCATTTTTCGCCGTGAAAAAACGAATTACAGAACGGAGTTCGCAAGTGGACACGTTCACAAGTGGTAGCTCCATGGAAACCGAAGCGCTACGGACTTGCGCTTACGAGTAGCGTGATTTTGAAGGTCACCAGCTTCCAACGCATCCTAGTGACCATTTCTTCCATACTAACTAATTTTTACAACGTTTCGTTCGCAGAAAAAAAAATGGGGAAACTTATTTATTGGATGGCCCTCGTAGATAGCATGTTATTGCTATATATCGATTTTATATATGTTTTTTTTTTAGCATTTCAACATACCTATACATATACAGGGTGATCCAAAAGTCCCGCACAACTTTAAAAATTAATAACTCCGCGAATATTTGCGCTAGAGCAATGCGGTAAACACCATTGTGTTCAGAATGCAATGGGATTTTTTATGACAAATATTGAAAATTTCGAAATTGATTTTAGTTACAATTTCATTCCCTAGATGGCGCTGTACCAGAATCAGAAATTCAGTGGCCAAATTGTTTGATTAATTGAAAAATATAACTGATCGACACGTATTTTTCCTTTTTGTATACCAGGAAAGAATCCTAATAATATCAAATCGTTAATTAATAAAGCACCATTTCGCCAAAAGTTAGAAGAAATGGTTAACGATTTTTAAATACAATCTGAGATATGTAAAATAGGTATATGCAAATTAAAACATGTAGCAAAAAATATTTATATTTTTGATAGAGTTTTGTCAAATATATTGAATGTTTGAAAAACATAGCTGAATTCAATACACGATTTTTTGAAATGTTAATATAGTACCAAAAATTATGATGGTACTACTAATAGGATTTCTTGCTATAAGGAATGTGTAATTTCTTGAATAATTGGCGACACTCGACTATTTAACTGGAAATTTGTCATGATCCAACAAATGAAATATAGATGGGAGTGACAAAATACATTTGTCGTACTTTATTCCAAATATCCTATGGGCTTGTCAAATGTTATCATTGTTTATTATACTGTACACGATTTTTAAAAATGTATCCCCTCAAATAAATATAATTTTTAAATCAACCTTTTGCGTTGAAAAACGTGGTAGTAAAATCATTTTGTATTATTTTTTTCGCCCAAAATTTCTAAAGGTGGGGGGTTACAGAGAATATTCCTTATGCCATTTCTTTTAATGAGCGAAAAGCGATAAATTAAACATAAGGGGTAAAATTGTGTGTACAGTGTTATTCGAGAAGTTATAACACTTTGGTCTGCACGACATAATATAAGATGTGAGCAAATGACAAACAAACAAAAATTACTGTTCACAAATAAAAAAGAGACAAGATATGAGGACAGAATTTATTTACCCATAACCCAACACAAAGAGCTTCAAAATATTGGTAGATAATATAATACATGGCAGCTTATATAACACATGAGGTAACTTGTCTCTTGGAGGCCTTGTATCTTGTATTAGATCACAATCCTTGCTCAATGTGGCGCCCTTCATTCTCAAACACCGCCTGCAGACGATAGATGACAGATCGGACAGCATTAAATAACATATCTGTTGAAATTGATGAAACGTGCCGTCTGATAGAAGCCTTCAACATGGCCAATGTGGTAGGCCGGCATCGATAAACACGCGACTTAATGTACCCCTATAGCCAAAAATCGCAAGGCGTCAAGTCTGGTGATCTTGAAGGCCACTGGTGTATAAAGTGGCGACTTATCACACGATCTTCACCGAACGTATCCTTCAGCAATTGTTTGGCACCGCGGGAGATATGAGGAGGTCCTCCATCTTGCATGAATGTTATTTCGCTCAGTGCTTGTCTGTCCTGCAATATGGGGATAACCTTTTCTCTCAAAAGTTGAACATAACGTTCACCAGAGAGAGAGAGAGGCACAGAAACGGTTTTAAAAGTTCTTCCATTTATTTCTTCAAAGAAAAATGGCCCAATAATAAAAGAAGAAGTGAACCCACACCAAACTGTAACTCTGGGCTGATGAAGTGGCATTTCTGTAAAAATCCTAGGGTTTTCTGTTGCCCAAATGCGGCTGTTTTGAGTGTTGACTTCTCCATTTAGAGAAAAGTGAGCTTCATCTGTCCACAGAACATTCGACAGCCAGTTTTCATCAATATCAATTTGCCGGAAAACCCATGCAGCAAATTCTTGACGCTTCTCAAAATCGCCGACTTTTAGCTCGTGAAATCTTTGAATTTTGTATGGGTATTTTTTAAGAAAAATTCTTAGAGCTCTCCAAACTGTTCCATACGAAATCCCCGTTTGTCGAGAAACTTGTCGAGCACTTACTTCTCCATACGTGGATAACGTTTCAATAGCTTCAACATTCTGCGAAACCGTAACAGCCACTGACTTGCGTGTCGATGGTCTTCCACTCCGAGGTTTTGCTTCCAGAGATCCAGTCTTCTCAAAATTTTTTATCATTCTCCTTAGAGAGTAGCAACTCATGGGTCCTTTACCTCTTCGAATACCTTTAAAGTTACGAAACGCTCGTAAAGCTTCAGTGGAAGATTCTGAATTGCAATAATAAAATTTCACCAAGAGTACTTTATCCTGTAGTGACGGCATCCCAGAGTAAAATAAATGATCAGGGATAGTTGAATTTTTCAAATGAATTAAAATAAACATAATCGATATATGGCTTCTGAAGCCAACTGTGCGGACGTGTTTGGCATCGCTTGTCTCGTACCGCGAATGGGATTTAACTCTGCATATCACAATATAGTATTAAAAGTAACTCCTAAAGTTTACCAAATTTTAAGAAAAATGGGTAATGAGATATACACCGATTTTGAGCGATGTTCTACACAAGACAGAATATTTGTAAGACAATGCCAAAATTGTTTTGAATTTAATCCGAACCATAAAACAAAAGACTGCCAAAACATTAAAATATGTAAAATATGCGGTGTACAGGGTATCCACAACTGTGCTGAAGCGCCAAATTCTCACAATTTCTCTAAGCACCCTAAATTTAAAAACTTTTCTACAAACCATAAATCAAATTCAAGTGAATGCTCGATTTACAAATCACAAATAGACAAAATTATCCAAAGGACACAATATTCACAAATATACGAGGGAATTGATGTAGCAAATACAATTTAAAGCTTAATCTTAAATAGATTAATATCCTATATGATTGAAAATGTGAGATGTATTCAACAAAATGTAAGAAAAAGTTTTACTGCGATAAGTAAACTACAGGCCAACACTAGAGATGACCCACCTGACAAGGGCGAGTGGGTAACACCCTCGTTTCCAGACAGTCATGAACCGGGATCGAATCCCGCGTTAACATTTTGTTTGATATGTGAATATCCTTCACCTGACATTCTTTTGATTCAAGAACCATATGTTTTACATGAAAATGTTATTTATGATATGGACTCTCAAATTATATGTTCGAATAAAACTGGGGAAAAATATACGGCAACTATAATTTTAAATAAAAATATAAAGTTCAGCAAAGAGGAAAAATTCACAAATTCTTTTTGTACAACAATATCTATTTCTACAGTTATAGCAAAATTAATTATTTCTAATTTCTACATTCATCCGAATACATTTAACCCTGTTCATCAAACATTTATTAGAGATCTGCTCAAAACGTATATAAATCAACCTGTAATCCTTTTTGCGGTGATTTTAATTCAAGACATACTATATGGTTTGTTATAAACTCTAATGGATATAGATTACAACCTATTATAGACGAATGTAACCTCTTTATACATAACCTGAAAAAACACCCACCTGCCGCGGAGAGTAAGTATAATTGATCTCACAATCTCGAATAAACACTCACTAAGTTTAATAAACAACTGGCATACCTCTGATTTGACTAATATTTCCGACCATATTGCTGTTAAATTTGATATCAGGTTAAAGAATGGTCATTTATTCAATAATCAAATTTCCACTTTGAAAAAAATGCGAATTGGGCAAATTTTTCTAATAACATATCATTACAAGATACAAAAAACTGGGAATTGATATAAGCAGAGTGAAAGATGAGGAAGACATTGATGGGATAGTGAACGCACTCATGAATTTATTGAGAGAAGCAGCATATAAATCTTCGAAGGTTAAATCCCCCATTAATAAACATGTTTCCAGAATTGACTGGTGGACTAATGAACAGGAAATAATAAAAAATAATTTTCATTATATTAGAAACTAGTATTATCGTCATAAAACAATCTGTTACAATACATTTAAGTTGGCAAGAAACAAATACACTAATGCAATAAGAAAAGCTAAAAGAACTAACTGGCGAAACGTTATTGAAGAAAATTACACAGATAATCCATTTGGTAATGCTTATAAGTTCTTCAATAAATTAAGATCCTCAAATGTAAAGAATGGAATTCCCATAATTGACAATTCACCAGAATATCTAAAAGAGCAAACAATGACCATATTAATGGACGATTTAATTCCTGAAGACGATCCTAATTTGGACAATTTTCTACAACAAATAATTAGAAATTTTAAGCCACGAATGAATAATCCAAGCATAATTATTATCGAAGTAGAAGAAATAATGAATATAATTTCTAATTCTGATGTTTAAAAAGCTCCAGGTTTAGACAACATAAGTAACAATATTGTAGCGTAGAAATCAAGCCTTGAAATATCCTAAGATATAAAATAATTTATTGATGACGTCACAACGACGAGTCGACAATTATTAACAAGTCAGCAAAACTATCTACAGCTAGGGAATCTTAAGCAAGCAAGCAAAGAAATATTTTAAAGATGATTTCACAAATACAGAGTAATATATATTTTTTATAATCTGTTGAGTATTTTCATTGAATAATATTAAATTAAATAATAAAATATTTCTTCGCCACAATATGATCAAATGTGCTTACCCAAAAATTAAGCATATGTTATGCAAACTATTTAATAAATGTATTCAAAAAGGGGTATTATCCGTAGAAATGGAAAATAGCAGCTCTAAAGATAATTCCTAAACCACATAAATCTAATTTAGAATCAACAAAAAGTTATCGACCTATCTCATTGATTTCAAATCTTTCAAAAATTTTCGAAAAAATTTTGAAAAATCGAATTTATGAATTTTATGAAATAAATATTCTTTTTAGCTCCAGACAACATGGATTTGTCAAATAAAAATCAACGACAACGTGCTTGAATAAAATATTTATCGATCGAGGATCAACAGCGATACGACTTGGATATTCAAGATATAATTGAAAATTTGATTAAATATAAAATTACACTATTGAAGAAAAATACTAACCAAACATTTAAAAGTTTCTTTCCCGCTAATATTCCGAATTATTTTCGGGCAATTTTCCACAACTCTAAATTTATTACAAATCACGGAAATTTTAGAAGCTTTTTAAAATTCATCAAAGCAGTGCAGGATTCAAGATGCTTCTGTGGATGTGAGGAACAAATTTCGATTCATCTGCTGCTAAATTTCCCCGTCTTCCAAGAGTATAGAGAGAGAAATAAGGATAACCCAGGCCCCTGGAGCGCAAGAAACGCCAACTGCCCGGGCTGTCCATCTAACTAGTAGAAACCAGTTACTCTAGATTATATTTATATAGAGCCAATTGCAGAGCCGAACCAGCTGGTCAGGAAGTTCCATGCCTGCAGAGAACCCGGGAGTCCAGCCAACGAGACTGGGTCGAAGGAGGTCTTCCCAAGCAGCAGGGCTGTCTGCATTCTGTGTTGCATGAAAGCAGGGCATCTGAATAGAAGGTGGTCCACAGTTTGTTTTTCCTCCATACAATGTGGGCAAGATGGGTCTTCCCCAGGACGCCAGAGAACCAAGTCTGCCCGAACATGGCCATGTCCTGTAAGTAAGGTGGTGGTGACTTCTCCAGGACAGACCTTAGGGAGGAATTGGAGCAGCCGGTCTGGAGTATGGTCTGTTGTAGTGGTCCTGGCAATAAACCTCCGTCCATGCGTCTAGGGCTGCCGCGCGTGAGTGGTTGCGGGCCAGGCTTCTAGGCAGAATGGAAAATGATGGCTCTAAGATCAAAACGGCCGCGTTCTTAGCAGCTCTGTCTGCTCTTTCCTTTCCGTCGATGCCGCAGTGTCCCGGCACCCAACACAGATTTACGTTTTGGTTGGTGTTCAGTGCGAGAATAATCTTAGCTAATAATGTCGATCGAACTGGACCTGACGTACATATGGCTGACAGAGCTGATCTGCAGTCCGACGCGATAGTGATCGCATTTCTTGAATAACCTTCCTTCACCAGACGGACCGCCCAGCGGATTGGCAGAAGTTCAGCCTGGAAGGCTGTGCAGTCGGGATGGAGCCGTAAGAGAACGGGCTGCTGATCTTCTGATGAGGGAACAATTGCAGCGCCCACCCCAGCCTCATTTTTTGATCCGTCTGTGAATATTATAGGTGTTGTTATCTCCTCGATGTTTAGACTGAAACACAATTGACGTCTATCTGGAGGGTATGGCGAAGAAGCAGGGCCTGGTCTAGATTCAAAATTTCCTTCATTGATTTCCTTCAGGAACGCCGTACGAGACCTAACAATAATATCGAAAGGAGGGCTGCCGGTGATGGAGATGGCTGAGACTGTAGGTGTGTAAGGACCTCCTCTCAGTACACGTTTCGCAAAATTCCAGTGAAGGCTCCTAAGTTGCCTAATGCCTTCGCTGGAGAGAGCACGACCTCCCCATGCTGACGCTCCGTCCAGCTGAAAAGAAGATTCCAAATTTACCCTGTATGGTGTGGGTGAGTCGTGGGATTATTGATCTGCATCTACGTGTGATCTTGCGTAGGTGGGCTACAAATCCGCGGGTCTGGTAAAACTCCACTCCTAAGATTGTGACGGTCTTCTTGATGTTTAAAGGTTGACCAAGAACTCTAAGCCCCGTCTCGGAGTTGGGGTGGACATTACGCCATTGGAACAGGCAAGCTTGAGTCTTAATGGGGTTTATATTAAGACCATTTATCGTGCACCAAGATGTCAACCTCTCCAAGAAGGTGTTAGTGGCAGAGACCGGCAGGCGACTACGAACCCGAGTCATAAGGGTGAAGTCGTCCGCGTAAGCTATTAATCGGCTATCTATGAAGGAGGGAAGGGTGAAGATGGTCCGAGCAACTATGTTCCACAGGAAAGGACTTAGCGCTGAACCCTGGGGAGTGCCGAGTTGGGAGGACGTACATTCTGTTGCTGTCCAAACTGAGTAAGAAACCGTCCGGTCTTCCAAAAAGCTTTTTACTAAACAGGTAATAGACTCTGAGCAATTTAGACGTTCAAGATTTTGTATGATTGCCTGCCTCCAAACAGTGTCGAAGGCCTTACTGATGTCCGAGCTGATGACAAGAGTTTTCCTCCAGTGAGCTTGTCTTTCTTCACTCGCCAGTGCATCTTCCGCTGAACGACCATTTACGGTACCCAATACGGTTTTGTATTGATCTTCAAAGAACCATCCATGACGATCCGCGAGCCTCTGAAGTCGGGCCAGGATACATCTCTCAAATACTTTGGCCATAGTGTTCAATAAAGTAATAGGTCTGTATTTCCCCAGCTGACTGGTGGCTGAATTGGAGGGTTTAGGCAGAAGTATGAGGCGGCCTTCTTTCCATTGACGGGGGAAGTGGCCCATACGAAGGCATTTGGTGAACAATTCGGCCAGCAGGAATTGCAAGGAAGGGCCGCCCAGGTCTAGGCATTTTGAACCAAGACCGTCAGGGCCCGGGGCTTTCCTTTTTCCACAGCGATGAATGGCTCGCAAAACTTCCCAGGGTTTGAATTCAGGTTCGTCTGAGTGAGCAGAAATTGCATTCCTTTGCGGGTGAGGTCTGGTGTCATGTAGGAAAAAGTGATTTTAACAGGGTCTGGCAAGTCTCATGAGGATTGTAAAGAGAGCCGTTATCATGTTTGAGAAGTGGCGGACCTCGGGGGGAGCCGCGGCCCCGGGCGATAAATCGATGTATGTCACTCCAGTATGCGGATGACACCTCCTTGCAGAGATTAAACCAGGATTTACTTTTAGCTTTCCGTATAGCCGCCTTCAGTCGATTATGGCACGCTCGGTATAAACCGCGGAAGAAATTCCTAATAGAACACTGGACTTTCTGACTTTAAATGTTGAGATTACGCGAGGTCAAGATTGAAGAAACCTCCTCCCAACAAGTAAGACCCTCACCTAGAGTCTTGATATTGATTGGACTGCCTTTGGGTGATCAAGCAAGAAAAGAAAATAACGAAGACAGAAACCAGCGGCTACACACGCAAAGCTCTCGCTCTACTAAGAAACTCTTTATTTAAACAACACGGCTCAGTTATATACAAAAGGGAAATTTACATAATAAGAATTTATACATTCAACAATTAGAAAATCTACATCTCTAGTCATATATTCAAAAAGATATTTACATACTATGTTACGACTCTTAACAATAACGGCGGAGGGAGATAACCAACCTTCTGATCCGACTCAGTTCGGGGGTCCACCACGGCTTTGACGGTCTTGTAGTATTGGAGCGTCTCCCCATGGAAGAGTCACAAGCTGATTGCAGGATGGAAGTCAGAAGGAGGACCACCCTGTCAATATCTTCTGGACTAGAGGCCTCGTTTAATAAGGTAGTTACACCATCAAATTATAGGGGCATTGCCCTTATAAGCAACTTGTCAAAACATTTTACATCCATATTAAAAAATAGACTAAGTAATTGGATTGAAAATAGAAAACTCATAGCGGAAAACCAGGCAGGATTCAGAAAGGGCTACTCGTGCAAAGACCATATCTTCACGCTTACGTCACTAATTCAAATGACATTAAACCGCAAAAGGAGGAAACTTTACACATTCTTTGTTGATCTTAAAAAGCGTTTGATACAGTTCCACATCTACTATTATGGAGAAAGCTTGCGCTTGTTGGTTTAAGTGGGCGATTTATCAAACTTATACAGAACTACTATGCTCAAATGATGGCAGCGGTCAGATGGAGCGGCTCTTTTACAGAATTTATCAAAATACAATCAGGTGTTCTTCAGGGTGAACCTCTTTCACCGTATTTATTTATTATTTTCAATAACGATCTGGTTGCTACGCTGGATGATTCTGACCTGCCAGGTATATACTTACCGGGCCATGGAACTATACACCTGCTCCTGTTCGCGGATGATATAGTCTTCCGTGATGAATCCAAGATAAATATCCAAATAAAGATTAATTTAATAAAAAATATTTTGAGGAAAATAGTTTAACTCTGAACCAATTCCAGTCTAAAATCGTAGCGTTTCGAAATGGAGGCCGCTTGGCTAGATCTGACGTTTTGTTTTGGGGCCAACAACCTTTGACAGTTACCTCAAAATATACGTATCTTGGCTACCCCTTAACAATCAAGAATCCAACTGCTTACGTGGCGCAGCACTTTAAAAGCAAAGCATTGATTGCTACAAACGCAGTATGGAGAATACTATCTAAGTCAAGAACCATATCGTTCGGAGCAGTGATGCAATTACTTTACTCCATAGTTTTATCCACGTTATTATACTCGGCCCCACTGTGGGCGACGAATCAGATAGGAGTTGTAAACCAGATCCAGGATATTTTTCTTACGGCGATTTCTTGACCTTCGCAAATTTGCACTCCGGGCTATATCTTACGAACAGAAACCGAAAGGATGTCCCTTGAATTAAACATTACGAAATTGATTATAAAGTTCTAGATCGGATTTTAAAAATGGACAGGACAAGATTACCTTATGTTTGCTTGTTTCAGCTCTAGGAAGTTTCAATTTTGGGAAAAGCGGGAAACAACTTTATTTATAACCTGAATAACATCATTGACTCTTGGGGTTTTTCTTTTCTTAAGAACTGTGAAGATTATATGGTTTTGCGAGGAGAAATGCCTAGAATAGTTCAAACCACAGTGGACCAGCTACTCCAATTTGACCGAGCTAAGATACAAAACTCAACTCATTGTATTCACTATCAATCTCTAAGTAGCTCCTTTATGACGGAGGACTACTTACTATCAAACCTCTCTTTGAAAATAGCCCGTCAAAGGATGCTATGGCTATTTTTCCCCGAGGATATCACGGGATTTTGGAACAGCGACCCTTTAAATTTCTACTTCTGCAATGCTGGCATCCAAAAAATTTGGTTCATTATCTATTCCATTGCCCATTCCTATAGGAAAAGAGACTGGAAATTCGCGAAATTTCGGGGATAACTCATTATAATGAACAACATGTATATACAATTTTTACTACTCTCCAGCTGGATAAAACATTTGTTTATAAATATTTAAAAATTTTCAAGGCGATTGACAAAATGAGGGAAGAAGTGCTCAACTCCCCAGAAACGGCTGATTGCTCCACCTCCCCTCTAAATTGCTTTTCCTCCTCACTCATGTACATATATAACCTCTTAGGGGAATCCCCTTGTAAGACAATAGTGTCTTAATGAAGGTTTTTGTTGTTGTTGTTGTTGTAATAGGGTAGTTACCTGGTGGAGAGAAGAGTTGAGGAAGGATTTAAAGGTCTGTTCTTTACATGAGGATTCAACCCAGGAGGATTTTGTCTCGTTATTGACCATGTCTAGGAATGTAGTCCAGATAGGTATATGGTCAGTGAAGGCCATCTCATCTGATAAACATCTAGTGACATGGATAGCCAGTGAGCTGGATGCCAGAGTTACATCTATAGAAGAAGATAAAGGTCCATTTGACCAGGTCGAGTCCACAGGAGGTCCCAAGAAATGAAGATCATTGAAGCTGGCGAACTCTTCAAGATTAGCACCCCGGAAGTCCAACCTCGCACCGATGCCCCAGGTAGGAGAGTGGGCGTTAGTGTCCATACCCAGGATCACTGGAAGAGACGCCCGTCTTATCGTATCTTCCAGAAGAGGGATGAAATCATCGGCAGCTCTAAGGCCGTTCCAGTTGGCCGAGTGCACCACGATGATGCTCTGCTCTAGACATATGGCTATGGAGGTTATGGCGGTGTCTGGGGACGTTAGAGGGATGGGATGAAGGTTGCTACATGCCACAATTCCCGAGGGGATGTAGGCGCCTGAAACCCACGTGTGGGCCAGAAGAAGTTAGTTGAGAGTTCTTGCAGGAGCACGATGTCGGCCTGTGTCGAATTTGCCAAATTTGCAATTTCAAGAATGACAGTTGGTGATTTTTTAGCGTTCACCTGCAGGACACGCAAAGGCCTAGACATTGTTTCTTGTTCTGGCTATTCTCTCATTTACAAAGGGACAGGTAGATAATGTGGCAAAGTGGTTGTGGGAGCTCCAGATTTTTTTTTCTGCAGCGGCAGCAGCGGCTTTGGCTTGGCTCGACCGAGCATCGGATGCCCTCATGCTCTGCAGAGCCGCAGCGATAGCAGATTGGATGGGCAGCTGGACAGGCAGAAGCGCGGTGGCCGAAGCCACAGCAACGGAAGCATTGCTTTAAAGTATGACTGCGCTCATACCTGTGCACTAGACCCGGCACAGGAATACGTCCATGTTGACCGAGGATTTCGGCGACTTGGTTATCCACTTCGATGATCACTGTACTAGTGCTGTGTGCCGCATTATTCGATCGATGGACTACCCTGATTTCACGCTTTTCCAGGAGTGACTGCACGGAGTGGTTGGAGCGGAAGCTCTCGCATATCTCATCGTCCCGCACCTCCCCGTCCACTCTGAAGAGGCAGTATCTTGGTAGGATAACCGGGCACTCGGGGCAGCTTAGGCCCGTTGGCAGGGAGGTCAGCCCAGTGGCCAGCTACTTTGCCATTTGGGTTGTTTTGGGGTGGAAAACCACCTCGCCGCTGGTGTTGATGGACGCCACCACGTGTTTTGATGACGCTAGGGAAGGATGAATCTTTTGAATTTCCCTCAAAAATTCCCTTGGGTTGCTCTGGGGTTAGCCGACCTGACGACGACATGCGATTCGAAGGAAGGAGCCAGATTCACAAATGTGGATTTCGCTTTGGGTTTCGGAGGTGCAGGCTTTACCGGCTTGTCTTTCTCTGCCACTACCGAGGCGAAAGAGGTGGAGGGAATCGGGACGTTGGCTGTGGGATTGGGTCTTCCTAGACTGGCTCCCTTGAAGGCGTCCTTAAGAAGAAGTTCTGCCTCTTGGACGAGAGTCAGTATCAGTCCTTTGGTGGCCATCTGTATTTTTTCGGGGGAGTCCAGGCTGGTGTCGGCAATGATCGCTTCGAAGGTTTGGCACTCAAAGTTGAACAAGTTCGCCGTGCTGTTGAATTTAAATTGGTGATGGGAAGACGGGAGGAGGTCTTCGTCCTCAGAACGCGGCCGCTTGTTGGCCTGCTGACTTCCTCCACCACCGCCATCATACTGGTTCAGCTCCATAAATAAAAACTATCAAAAAGCAAATCTACTCCAAAGAGAGTAAAAAAAGGCAGACCAGACAAAGAACATTATTCCGTTAACGAGATGAGGTGTGTATGGTTATTGGTTCGGCCAACAACAAATATCCAATTTATATACACATATATTTTTACATAATGAGGTTTTGAAAAATGCGAATAATCTTCATCTATTTACATGCACAACAATTTATTTTACCATCACTACAGCATAAATCACTCTTGGTGAAATTTTTTATTGCAATTCAGAATCTGCCACTGAAGCTTTACAAGCGTTTCGTACCTTTAAAGGTATTCGAAGCGATAAAGGACCCATGAGTTGCTCTCTCTAGGGGGAATGATAAAAACTTTGGAGAAGACTGGATCTCTGGAAGCAAAATCTCGGAGTGGAAGACCATCGACATGCAAGTCAGGGGTTGCTACGGTTTCGCAGAATGTTGAAGCTATTGAAACGTTATCCACGTATGGAAAAGTAAGTGCTCGACAAACGGGGATTTGGTATGGAACAGTTTGGAGAGCACTAAGAATTTGTCTTAAAAAATACCCGTAAAAAAATTCAAAGACTTCACGAGCAAAAAGTCGGCGATTTTGAGAAGCGTCAAGAATTCGCTTCATGGGTTTTCCGGCAAATTGATATTGATGAAAACTGGCTGTTGAATGTTCTGTGGACAGATGAAGCTCAATTTTCTCTGAACGGAGAAGTTAACACTCAAAACAGCCGCATTTGGGCAACAGAAAACCCTAGGATTTTTACAGAAATGCCACTTCATCAGCCCAGAGTTACAGTTTGGTGTGGGTTCACTTCTTCTTTTATTATTGGGCCATTTTTCTTTCAAGAAATAAATGGAAGAACATTTAAAACCGTTTCTGTAACTGCTCTCTCTCTCTCTGCTTTCTCTCTCTCTCTCTGGTGAACGTTATGTTCAACTTTTGAGAGAAAAGGTTATCCCCATATTGCAGGACAGACAAGCACTGAGCGAAATAACATTCATGCAAGATGGAGGACCTCCTCATATCTCCCGCGGTGCCAAACAATTGCTGAAGGATACGTTCGGTGAAGATCGTGTGATAAGTCGCCACTTTATACACCAGTGGCCTTCAAGATCACCAGACTTGACGCCTTGCGATTTTTGGCTATGGGGGTACATTAAGTCGCGTGTTTATCGATGTCGGCCTACCACATTGGCCATGTTGAAGGCTTCTATCAGACGGTACGTTTCATCAATTTCATCAGATATTTTATTTAATGCTGTCCAATCTGTCATCTATCGTCTGCAGGCGGTGTTTGAGAATGAAGGTCGCCACATTGAGCAAGGATTCTGACCTAATACAAGAGAGAAGGCAGTTACCTCATGTGTTATAAAAGCTTCCATGTATTATATTATCTACCAATGTTTTGCAGCTCTTTGTGTTGGTTATGGGTAAATAAATTCTGTCCTCATATCTTGTCTCTTTTTTATTCGTGAAAAGTAATTTTTGTTTGTTTGTCATTTGCTCACATCTTATATTATGTCGTGCAGACCAAAGTGTTATAACTTCTCGAATAACACTGTACACACAATTTTACCCCTTATGTTTAATTTATCGCTTTTCGCTCATTAAAAGAAATAGCATAAGAAATATTCTCTGTAACCCCCACCTTTAGAAATTTTGGGCAAAAAAAAAAAATACAAAATGATTTTACTACCACGTTTTTCAACGCAAAAGGTTGATTTAAAAATTATATTTATTTGAGGGGATACATTTTAAAAAATCGTGTACAGTATAATAAACAATGATAACATTTGACAAGCCCATAGGATATTTGGAATAAAGTACGACAAATGTATTTTGTCACTCCCATCTATATTTCATTTGTTGGATCATGACAAATTTCCAGTTAAATAGTCGAGTGTCGCCAATTATTCAAGAAATTACACATTCCTTATAGCAAGAAATCCTATTAGTAGTACCATCATAATTTTTGGTACTATATTAACATTTCAAAAAATCGTGTATTGAATTCAGCTATGTTTTTCAAACATTCAATATATTTGACAAACCTCTATCAAAAATATAAATATTTTTTGCTACATGTTTTAATTTGCATATACCTATTTTACATATCTCAGATTGTATTTAAAAATCGTTAACCATTTCTTCTAACTTTTGGCGAAATGGTGCTTTATTAATTAACGATTTGATATTATTAGGATTCTTTCCTGGTATACAAAGAGGAAAAATATGTGTCGATCAGTTATATTTTTCAATTAATCAAACAATTTGGCCGCTGAATTTCTGATTCTGGTACAGCGCCATCTAGGGAATGAAATTGTAACTAAAATCAATTTCGAAATTTTCAATATTTGCCATAAAAAATCCCATTGCATTCTGAACACAATGGTGTTTACCGCATTGCTCTAGCGCAAATATTCGCGGAGTTATTAATTTTTAAAGTTGTGCGGGACTTTTGGATCACCCTGTATATATATATATTTTTTTTTTAAATAGAATATGTCCCATATACTAGATAACTGCCCGCTGTACAAATTCAATTGAGGAATCTCCAATCTCCATTCTGTCACCCCGGAAGCCCTGAACTGGCTGAAGGCCTTGCCTCTCAGACTTTAATGACCGATATGTCCTCACTTCTTTTTTATAGATTTAATTCATTTTGTCTCCTCTCTAATTGTAAATACGCTGCTGTATCACCTCATAAGCATAAATAAATAATTAAAAAGGCATATATTGGACCAAAATATATGGCTTTTTAATTAAAATACCTATATATGTATTACAGTAAAGCGACCATACAATGAGAGACTTAAAGCCAAAAATGGCTTGGCTTCTGATAAATCAAACCTCCAATGAGGGACCAGGAGTAACCAGGAATATTCTTGTTTTAAGTCAGTCTCATGAAACTGATGATGTTTGAAATAACTCTTAAAATTTGAAAATCGACTTAATAAATCCACCTATATCGGGAGGCTGAAAGTGTTCTTTATAAAAATTGAAACAATAGGTAAAATGTAATATTATAAAAACATTATTTTATAGCAAAAGTCCAAGAAAACGGAAAAAACTTTCTCCGTCTTTTTTTATTGGACTTTTTATATTATACTATTTTTTTATATAAACCTAAGGAGATTTTTATTTAAATAACATTATATTTCAAATTTATTTTTTAACCTTAATTGATCATATATATAAAACATAAAGTTGTGTGTGGGAGGATGGTATTCATGTACCAAAAGAAGAACTTCTCCCTTTAAAAAAATGCGTTAAAACATTTTGTTTATCATTCCAGAACGTAATGGATAAAATGTGGCACGTTCTGCCGCAACACCAGTTTTGGTATATATATGTCATAATGTATGTTCTTCCAGGAATAATAAAGTAAATCTACAGTCGACCAGAGAGAGACGTAGAGAGAGAGAACGCAGCTAAAGTACGGTCATCTGGGCCACTGGCCACATTCCACGGGGCCCTTTTCTTGGAACCTCAGTACTATTTTTACACAGTCGGGGGGTGGGGTGCGACACAAATGGTCGTTCCGCAGTGGCAGCCGCTAGCGCTCCCTCTCTCTCTCGGTTTGCTGGGTCCCATCTTCCAAACTTGTGGTTTCCTTATTTCTCTCTCCCCACATTATCACTATATTGCCACAATGAAAGTCGACAGGATCATATCACAGAAAGAGTCGACAGGATCATATCATGTATATATATAGTAAGGTAATTAGACAAATTAAATTCATCCATAAGATAAGAAAGAATATTTTATTTATGAATCTAAAGATCAAAATCTGAAAGAAAGGCTAATCATTTACCAAAACAAAACAAACAAGAGTTCTTCACGTTCGCGCGCGCCGAGGCACATGCACGCGATGAATAAATTAAACGTTACAATATATAGGTGTGAATATCCTTTTTAAATGGCCGAGAATAAAAGTTACTTTTAGAAATATAATCAATTTATATCAGCGCTATATTGTTTCAATTCAAAATAAAATAGTTTATTACTGTCCTTACTTCTGAAATTTATTTGTATAATAATAAAAATATTGGGAGGGCCTGGCTCATCAGTAGTGAACCCTCTTTAAGCGGTTTAGAGCGGCATATGGTAGATTAAACTGAGGGTTCACTACTGATGAGAGATATCCATACTTTCCTATTTTATCATTTATTTCATTTATTCTTTTTTTTATCATTAGAGTAAGGGCAAAAAAAAGTGTTTTATTCTGAAGAGGTGACAACCACTCATTGTCCGGTTGAAAGAATTTTTTTCACCATCAAATAGTTCTCTTTTATACAGCGAGGAGTTTTACATATTGAAAGATCGCCATGGATTTGCATAGCGTTGAAAGATAAAATAATATTTACATGAAAATAGTTACAACATATCAAATAGACAAAATTCATAGTATATGATAATCCATCACATATCACAACACGTTTCCCCTTCCTCAAAACCCAAGCCTTTGTGGTTTCTTCAGCTCTCTACCGAACCTAGAGAACCGGGGCATTACAGATGAGTTCTCAGAGGGCACAGCCATCCCATCACTTGGTTGTTGTTGTTGTATTGGAGTTGTAGATGGTCCTGCGACTGGCTCCTCTTCAGTAGTTCTCTGCCAACTGCTGGAGTCCGCCGCTACTGGAGATGATTCACCTGTGAACGAGGTCCCCAAGGAGGGCGATTCCCCTTTTCCGGATGGTCCATTTTTTGGTCTTAGAAATTGTTGATTTCTGAGGAATTCCCTTCCAGATGGTGTTTCGACTTTGAAACTTTGAGGCGAATTCCCGTGAGCTGTAATCTTCACTGGTGTCCATGCCTGTTTTGGAGACAGTTGGCACCAGGCCTCCTCTCCCACGCTGACTTTAGGGTAGATTTTACTGCTTCTGTCGTAATACCTTTTCATCGAATTTTGTCTTCTATTTATTTCACCATCAAATAGTTCTCTTTTATACAGCGAGGAGTTTTACATATTGAAAGATCGCCATGGATTTGCATAGCGTTGAAAGATAAAATAATATTTACATGAAAATAGTTACAACATATCAAATAGACAAAATTCATAGTATATGATAATCCATCACATATCACAACACGTTTCCCCTTCCTCAAAACCCAAGCCTTTGTGGTTTCTTCAGCTCTCTACCGAACCTAGAGAACCGGGGCATTACAGATGAGTTCTCAGAGGGCACAGCCATCCCATCACTTGGTTGTTGTTGTATTGGAGTTGTAGATGGTCCTGCGACTGGCTCCTCTTCAGTAGTTCTCTGCCAACTGCTGGAGTCCGCCGCTACTGGAGAATTCGGAATAAATTTTCCTAAATAGTTGTAAAGACCCATGACTCTCTGAAGCGACTTTTTATCTTCTAGATGCTCGACATGTTGTCAAAACATTTCAAACCCTTTAAAAATATAATACAATTTAGAAACATTTTTTTCACAAGAGCGTACAAAAGAAAGGGCAAGGTATAACTGAATTCGTTACGGAATTAAAACAACTCGCCCAGGAATGTGAATTCGAGGAATTGGCTGAATCTCTCATCAGGGATCGTTTCATAATTGGAATGATAGATCAGGAAGTAAAAAAGAAGTTGTTGGAAGATCCTCAGTTGACCCTACCAAAAGCAATTTCTGTAGCCACGATTGCCGAATCTGTTTGCGTACAAATAGCGTCACGGGAAGAAAAACAGGCCATGATTGAAAAGATTAACAAAAATACCTGGGAGAAAAATAGAAGTCGAGTAGAAAAAGCTAAAGCAGGACCCAGTATTGCAAACACTAGAAATGAATGCAAGTGGTGTGGACAGCAACACACATATGGTAATTGCCCAGCATACAGAAAGACATGTAACGCATGCGGGAAATTAAACCATTTCGCAGCAGTTTGTAGGACCAGACGCATAAGAAACCTTATAGCGGAAAATGAAGGCGACGAATCCTTCGAAAGAGGTATCAATGTAAATAAGGTTCTTGTTAAGACCGTTCGGTCGGACAAATGGTCCGCTGTGATAAGTATAAATGGCAACAAGACGTCTGTACATTTGGATACTGGTGCGCAGATTAATGTGCTTCCTCAGAAAGTGATAAGCTTGTGGCCAGCAAAGCCAATAATCAAGCCCACGTCGTTAAAGGCATATGCATATGGACATTCGGAATTACCTATCGTGGGGAAATGTGAAGTGTTATGCCAATATGGTGAAAAGAAAAGCTTGTGTGAATTTATTATTGCTGATGTCGATGCGCAGACACTCATCACAGGCGACACTTGCGAGAAGCTTGAGATTTTGAAACGAATCAATCAAATAAACTCGCATGAAATGATTTTACATGATCAAACGAAAAAAATACTCGAACAATTTCATGAGGTGTTTCAAGGAGTTGGAGTGATAAACTCTGAATGTAAAATGTATACAAAACCTGAGTATCCGCCTGTACGTGCCCTTCCAAGACGCATCCCGGCAAGCCTAGGAAATGAAGTTCAGTCTGAATTGGAAAAGATGGTAAAACAAGGAATAATTACGAAGATTTATCATGAAACAGAGTGGTCTCACCCTATGGTCGTAGTGAAGAAAAAATCGGGCCAAATTAGAATATGTTTGGATCCACGCAAATTGAATCAGGCCCTGGTGAGAAGACACTTCCAGACTCCGGCTCCATCTGAATTATTACATCAGATTCCCAAGGCTGATTATTATACCGTGTTAGATGTAAAATCGGCCTATTGGCATGTTCCGGTTGCCAACGAATGCAGAGATCTGTTGGTGATGGCTACACCATTCGGAAAGTTCAGATATAACCGATTACCATTTGGTTTGAATATATCGGCGCAAATATTCGTGGAAATGATGACAAATATTTTTAAGAACAGTTTTCGGAACGTCACATATGTAGATAACTTGCTGATATACGCAGATAGCATTGAAGAACATAATGAAAAATTGAAAGGTATACTAGAAATAGCAAGGAGAAACAATATCAAATTCGACTTGACTAAAGCTCAAATATGCAAAAAGGAGGTTAGTTTTTTGGGCCACATGATTTCGAAAAATGGAATTGATCCAGAGCCAAATAAGGTCGACAAAGTGATCAACCTCAAAAAGCCAGAAGACAAAATTCATAGTATATGATAATCCATCACATATCACAACAGCTCAAATTTTTTATTTTTCTAAATAAATATGACACGTTTTTTTGCCTTATAACTTACTAGGCATTTTGTCTTGTTATATATGTGACATGAAGTCCATAACTTGAGAAACGTAATTCGTATAGATTATATTGCTAATCTATGAAGAGGGAAAAAAAAGTGACTCGAGAAAATTGGCAATGAAATATCATATTTGCATATATCTTGCTAGTTTAAGAACTTGGAATTTTTAGCCATCACTAAGCGCAAAGACAGAAACACAAATCATTTTAGCTTCATATTGTTCCACCGAGTGGTCATTTTTTTGGGTCATCGAGAGAGAAATCTTGGTTCCCTCCTTCTTTGTTTTGTACACGTTTCCCGAGCAGGTTTCCATAATCAAAGTTAATAAAAGAGTAAATAATAAATAATTACCTTTTAAAGTTATTATGTTTGTTCATTGTCTTTTTCCCTTCGTAGTTGGTGCATCTTAAACCTTGACGTCTGTGGCTCCTCTCTTCGGTATCTTGATGGAACCCGGAATTCTGGAAAATCTCTTCAGTCTTCGCGCCAACGTTCAAAGTGAGGTGTCGTCACACACAGTCTTACAAAAACAATAAATTATAATATAATAATAGATTGAAACAGCAAGTAGGTAAACAGCGTGGTAAGTTTCTTTATTGGGAACTACGAGCTTTCGGACATCAGCTGCCCTTCATCAGGTACAATGAAGGGCAGCTGATGTCCGAAAGCTCGTAGTTCCCAATAAAGAAACTTACCACGCTGTTTACCTACTTGCTGTTTCAATTTATTGAGCGTGGCTATAATTATGTCTAAATATAATAATAATAATAATATTCTGTTGAAATATACAATACACATACTCAATGAAATCAAATATATACAAATATCAAATATATATTTCAATCAAATATATACTCTCTTGTATTATTATTTTTAATAATTTTAAACAATGTTGCAATTTAATTAAAAGAATAAACGCATAAATCATGACGCAGCAATATTACCATATGGTCTGAACAAGAAGATCACTTTGATACACGCAGTTCAAATTTTTGGTTCATTAGAGTTTAAATCTTGAGTCATATGACATTAAAAATGGCTTAGTTTTGAGTAATATGAATATACAAATTTCTTCTTGGGTATAAAATATGTGACCGTGAAAGAAGAGAATGTTTTCTTAATTTGATCGCAGGTAGAAAAGTCAAACTGGTTTTCGCCCTTTTCAATCCATTGCGTCGAATATGTTTTAATGTATCCAAATTTGTTCAATTTCTAGAGTGAAGACATGTCGGGAATAATTCTTGAACATCCGTCTGCACTAAGAGGATGGCATTGTCTTGAAGATAATAAATAGTTTTCCGCCGTCTCTCTTGGAATCTTGGTTCTGGAAAAATCAACTGAACTGGACCTAGAGAGAATTATTTGATGCCATATGTTCCATGGATAGGCGCTGGTCATACAGAATAATAGATGGTTGAGGAATTAAGGATTTATTTTCGAAGTCGTTGGCGATCGCTAACAATGGACTCTTTAGACAACTAGTTAGATAAAGATGGTCGTTGGACATAGTGTGTCTCCCATAAAATGGACGAAACAGTGGTTTACAACTGCCTAGCATTCCAACTACAGTGATTCCAGACAGCTACATTCCTTGGACTGCCCACTTTTAACAGCACTGCTCTGTCGAACCGACCAAGACATACCTGGAAACACTTGGTGAACTGGTTCACTAAGGCTAGCAAAGACAGACTCCTAAACCGCAGAGCAATCCTGAACAGATCTTAAATACTCCATTTTTGTGGCCCGTTGACATTTCAACCTAAGGAGTTTCAGTAAACGTTTTTTAAAACTATAAATAAAAAAACAATAATTATATATATATATATATATTCGCATAAATAATCAATAATAAATATATTTGAATTGATGTATATTGCTTTGCTCTTTAAATCACCTTTTTATTTATATTCTGATCACCCTGCGCCAATAAAGGTGCGTTCGGGAGTTTTACAAGGGGAGCCGATGTCACCTTATTTATTTATACTTTTTATAAATGATTTAATCGGTCTCTACAATATTTCAGATTTACCGGGAATATATCTCCCAAATTATGGATATGTTCATATTCTACTATACGCAGACGATATTGTCTTGATTGGAGAATCCAAACATAACCTTCAAATAAAAATCAATATGCTAAGAAAATATTTTGAAACAAATTTATTAGCCCTGAATGAAAATAAGTCAAAAATTGTAGTTTTCAGAAACGGCGGTCGATTAGCACAAAATGACAAATGGTTTTGGGGTGAGCGGCAACTGTCTGTTACTACGAAATATCTATACTAGGGATATCCGCTTACAAGTGCAAATTCACTAAACAAGGTAGCGTCACACTACAAGGGCAAAGCCCTGGCAGCAATTGGCGCTGTGTGGCAAGTTCTGACAAAATCCAAGATGAACTCTCTAAATGCGGCAATGAGATTACTTGATTCGACGGTCTTGCCTCACATGCTATACGCCGCACCCTGCTGGGCACTCAACCAAGTAAAGGTAGTTGACCAGGTTCAGAATATTTTCCTAAGACGCTACCTAAATTTACCAAAGTATACTCCGGGCTTTATGCTAAGAATGGAGTGTGGACGAGTATCACAGGAAGTTATCATAACTAAGCAGGTCCTGAGATTTTGGGTGAGGATTATGAAAATGGAAGAGAGTAGGTTGCCCCGGGCATGTTTGTCACACCTCTGGACATTACACAGCAATCAAAGGGCTGGTTTAACCTTTGTCGAAAACCTGTCAACCATTTTAGACTCAAACGGGTTTTCGTTCCTGAAGGGTTGTCCGGATTACACTGCAATACTGACTGAAATCCCTGCTATTATTCGAATAGCAACCGAACAAAGCATCCAAAACGACATGGCGAAAATTCTAAATACTTCACATTACAGTCACTTCAAATACCTAAAAAACTCAATAACAGCAGAACGATATTTATTCACAACTATTCCTCTAGCAATTAAAATATTTTTTGCACAACTGAGACTCCTATGGACGATCTTCCCAGAAAATCGTTCAAAGCGCTGGAAGATTGATTTGACTCTAACTTGCGATCTGTGTAAAAACAGAATCCAAGACGAAATTATGCATATAATATTTGGATGCTCTTGCTTAGAGAAACAGAGGAAAGAAATTTTGGGTGACTTACCCTGGTCTCAACCTGACTGCCAACAAATTTGCAGCTGGATGAACACACTGATGGTTGATCAGGGTCTCTCCCTCGGTTTATATAAATTCTACAAGGCCGCAGTCAATGTCCGTTGGAGAATAATGGATTCGCCGAATGTCGTGGTTTGCTTGGAGGAGGAAAGCGAAGATTGAATGCGGCTGATTCCACACTAGCCCTCTCAATGATATCCTAACCTTGACATACTCTAAACATTGGTACTTTAATTTAAATATTTAATCATGTATGGTTCCTTTTGCTCTGTATGTTTATTTTTTATATATATGGCTATATTTCTTTTTTTTTTTCTTCTTTCTTCTCTCTTTTCTTTTTCCTTATTACTTCTTGTATTTTAGTTTTTACTTTTGAAATATCTTCCTTTGCTAAATCCCGTAGAGGGGAATCATGTATAGGGCTGGATGCCCCAATAAAAAGGCTTGTGTGTGTTTGTGTATATTCTGATCACCAATATTTGAATGATAAGGCGACAACTATATCTGGAAAATTTGGTTATATTCTCAATTGAGACTTTTTTCTGGTCCCTTGGTAGACCGATGTTTTACTCGATATAAGAAATTTAAACTATTTTTGACGCGTATATTTATTTTTGAAATAAAACAAATTTCTACTGCCCTTACTGCAATGATAAAATAATGGGAAGGCCTGACTTCATCAATAGTGAACCATCTCAGCGGTTTCCCCAGTTTTCGATGGGAAGGTTCACTACTAGTGAGCCAGGCCCTCCCATTATTTCATCATTGCAGTAAGAGAAGTGGAAAATTGTCTTATTTCAAAAATACAAACGGGTCAAAAATATTTGAAATTTCTTATAACAGATGCCGCGCTAATGCATCTTGTCCAATATGTAAATTGTGAGGTTTTTTGAATTGACCAAGAAACGGCAAGTTGTGGTAGCTTCTAGGCATCTTTTTATGGATTTGGTTTAGCAGATATGTCGCAATGTGGGCACCCCGTACATGCGACTAAAGTGACATAAGCGATAAAAAAAGAATATTATTTCATTCTGGCACTAAACTTTACAAAAAATCAATCTCAAAAGATAATAAAAGAAACAACATAAATTTAGAACCTGTTTTAGATACGTGTAATCACTCCGGCGATCATTTATGATAATAAAATTTAATGTCGACTCAGGCTAATGATAGTCATGGCAGTAAGCAAATATTACAAGTAGGTTTTTCTATTCACACAAAAGCGGATATAGTGGAAAATTCAATCGATATGGAAGTATTTTCATTAACTCATAGAAATACTAGAGTCACGTCTTTTGGGTTGAAAAAAATCGCATTTCTCAATTGTCCAAACCAAGAATTGCATAATCTCCTTCCTTTTGGCGTTTTCAAGGTTAAAGGTTATATGATAATTTGATGTTCGTCTGGTGTGAAAGATATTTTAAAGACTTTCCTTCGAAAAGTTTTTCCACAATTTTCTAAGATGAAAATAACATCATTTAAAAAATTTAAGATTCAGCTTATTGATAAAGCGTTTAAAAATGGCGTCAAATTTACTTTATTGTTGACAGATTTCTGGGCTTCCATCGATGTTTCCAAACTCCAAATTGAATGGAGCCCGTGACCGACAAAACCTCGGGATGTCCTAAGTACGCCAAATATGGGTACTTTGTTCAACCGTTCTTCAGATTGGAGAAGTACGAAGCCCAGAAGGAATCTGCCTCACAAAGGAACTATTACAACTCCTACGAGGATGTGGAAAGTCTACATAGATCCCTTGCCGAATTTGAACAAGCCTTCACCGATGTCATGCAAGTTAAGATGAACCTATTCCTGATGAACAAGCTAGATGCCACCTTAGCGCTAACACTATTTCCCGAGTACAACGACACTACGTCCAGATTACAACTGCGAGTGTTTGGAGACCATATCCTTGAAACCCCCGTCTTCTACGATATCGAGGAAGAAGATATCTTCAACGCTACTCTAAACGAACATTTAATCTTAAAAGCCCAATATCTTTCTCTTGAGAATAAGCTCTTCTTTACCCAACATACCAAACTGTACGTCAAATCATTCCTAGCTGTCCCTGTCGTAACTCCCATCAACTCCAGTAAAATCTTCATGATCATCTGTCTCATCAATAAGAAATGTTCGATCACAAATTCCAAAATTCTCGATCACAAAATCTACTCGTGTTCAGAGAATGATGCGAAATCAAAGTTGAAACCTGATTTCGCAGAGTCGGATGCTGAGTACATCAGAAACCTCTACTACCAAATCGCCACCAACATCCTAACGGCCATCTCGAAGAAAGGTGAACGACTAAGGATGAATAAGATGAGGAACCTTGTCAGCATTTTACACTTCATGAAGGACGATTGCAACATTCGCTACAACAAGATCAAAGCGCTGATATCTAGAGCCAGGGTGCTGCTGAATGCGGAGATCAGTTTGTGGATTGTGGTGCATCTGGAAAGGGAGATGATGAACCTGGAAGCAGCGGACGGCGTAGAAGTCGAAGAGATGGACCAGGAGATCTCCATCAGTTTGTCTTTCGCTCAGAATGCCATCAAGTCAGGCATGCTGCTCAACCTCCCGGATGCCCGTAGCCACCGCACTCATCTGGAGGAGATGTTCGACATCAGGGCCAGGTCCTACCTCGGCGCTCCAGTCCAGCATCACGGCCAGACCGTGGCTTTCTTGGAGTTCTACGACAAGCGGGGCCCAGACAAGTTCTCTCACTTCGACGAGAGCATGGTCCGAGCTATCACAGAGATGTGTGCCATCTTCCTCTATTAAATTTAATAACTCCATTAGCTTTGAGAATTAGAATTACATTCAAATAGGTGTTTTCTCTTTAAATTATGTAGTTGTTACCTAATCACACACAAACTCCATCAGTGATCAACAGGTTGATAATATTTTACTGGGTTGTCCCAATCATCTTGTTTGGAGCTTCGAATACATTTCCGTCGCTGTTTGTGCTCTCTAGTCAGGATGGTATAAAGAATTACACATGAGTTCGTAAAGGGACACAGCAAAGTTTGCGCTTCATTAAAACTGCCCTAAATGCGATAGCAAATAATTACACTAAAATGGACTTGCCTCCGCCGTAAGAAGTATCTTCCTCTTCTTTTGATGTCGTCCTCCATACACACCCCAGGGTAGTCCAATTGGTCACACTTAGTCCGCTTCTCTCCTGGCACTATGGATGCCACGGAACGTCCCGCTTCACGTCTGGTCTGGGCGACACCGGCTGCTCAGATGTCACCAAAGACCGACACACTCGTTCCGGTGTCCACTTTCACGGAACAATCCACTCCCTACAGTCCAGCCGGGCTGTCCTGCAAACACTCCTGGAAAACTCCAGAACAATTCCACCTTCGACCATCTCGAGGACTCCTTGCCGCATCACCCTGCTGCCACCAGACGTGTCCTTCTCCTGTTGTGATACTTTCAGATTTAATCTTATGTAAATAACGTTTAGTAAGCAAATTTGCTTCGCTTTGGAAAGATTAAAAATTCATAAATATATTCGATATATTATTACAAAGGGAAAAAAAATCGCTACTTTAATCTATAATTATCATTCTCGTCACTTTTTAATTATATTATCTTTTACTCCCTTGTGTTTTTACTAGATGGTTAGTTTGTGATCCATACATCAGTCTCTCGTTTCCGTTAGGATTTCCTGAATTGTAATAGGAGCTAGTCTAGAGAGAGGGTCAATGTGCATCTACTCTTTGTATATACCATCTCTACTCACAGCTCCTGTAGTTGCTCAGACGTCTTTGTTTCAACGGTCTGATGTCGCTCATATGATGGAATATCAGAGGTAGTTCCTCGATTGTACTACGTCATTATTGTTGGTGGATTTGTGGTTAAACTAGCTTCCCCAAAATATCCCACATGCCAATCTGTTGGAGAGTAACTTCGCACATCAGCCGTTGCCTAGCAACGCCACCTTCCTACCAGACATCACGTGACAGACATCACGTGACCTGGCGCCACCCCGACCGGCTGTACCTGTAGTGTTTTAGTTTAACTTTGGTTGTCTGCCCCTACGCTTGCTTTTGTTTTGCCTCTTTTGTTTTCTGTCATCTTAATTTAATGTTTTGTTAATTAAACAATAATCTCTGAGATCCAGCCTCTGATTCTCTTACACAATCTTACCATTCAACCCCAAATACAACTTCTGGTGCTCTATATTGATTCGGACTCGGATATTAGAATAAAGATGCATTTTACATTCTCAAAAAACATGGACGTCTAGCTGAAGCCATTGTTTAGCGAGGCTGAAGAACTTAAACTAAAAATCGCATCTCTTCCTTCAAAACTTGAGGTTACTGTACTGCTTATAAGTATTTAGGAAGACATTTATTGGTTTGTTTCTGAAATATGGAGCTTCTGCTTTATGGGAAATATTTTCTATTCGTTTTATTACATCTACACTCATGGACAAAACCTAAGGAAGTGGAAAGTCTTTGATGTCGCCGGTCGTCTGTTTTATTTTATTTATTTATTTTTTTTTTTTTAAGGAGACAAAGTAAATTTTGTACACACTTGGTGATTATCTGATTATCTCGTGTGTCTTTAATAAAGATTACTGTGTATCAAATATCTTTCAGTTATTGTCTGAATCCAATTATACATGCTAAAATGTATAATTTCCTTAAGTTTTGTCTCCATACTATGAGGTATATACATAGTAATTAATAAGAAAATGAAACTAATTTTGACGCGTATGTTTCTTTTTAAAATA
Source organism: Cordylochernes scorpioides (assembly GCA_030710605.1). Taxonomy (NCBI): domain Eukaryota; kingdom Metazoa; phylum Arthropoda; class Arachnida; order Pseudoscorpiones; family Chernetidae; genus Cordylochernes; species Cordylochernes scorpioides. Next base: position 6,617,366 of record CP092881.1, on the reverse strand, counting down.
AACCAATTTATATCGTCATTAATGCAATGATAAAATAATGGGAGGGCCTGGCTCATCAGTGGTGAACCCTCCCAGAGGTTTCGCCAGTTTAATCTACCATACCACTGTAATATTGCATCGAACTGTTTTGATTTTATACTGATACTAATGATAACCTATTTAAAAAGGTATTTTAAATTAACTATGAACATAAGAGTAGATATAATATGATGCACTAGCGCGCCATCTGTTATTAAAATTCGAAACTATTTTAAAGGCGTAAGATTCTTTTTGAAATTAAACAATTTCTACTGCCCTTACTGCAATGGAAATATTAATGGGAGGGCCTGGCTCATCAGTGGTGAACCCTCTCAGCGGTTTCGCCAGTTTAATCTACCATACCGCTTTTATATTGCATTTTTGGAAATTGTTTAATTTCAAAAAGAATCTTACGCCTATAAAATAGTTTCGAATTTTGATAAGAGTAGATATATTCAAAAAATCAAAAACATATGTTTCTAGAATTGCAGCGGTATGGTCGATTAAACTGCAGAAACCGCTGGGAGAGTTCTCTATTGATGAGCCAGGCCCTCACATCATTTTATCATTTCAGTAAGGACAGTAGAATATTGATTTAAATAAAAAATAAACATTCACGTCAAAAATAGGTTTGATTTCTTATAACAGATAGGGCGCGCTAAAGCATCATAATATATAAACTATGCAAATATATAGTTCTTGAATCAGTGAAAGCGCGGAAAATATAATTTTAGTTTTAAACTCGGAGTTTATAAATAAATAATTGACATTTAATTAGAGGGTTCCATCAATATATTTCCTCGATAAAGCAAGAAGTAAGCCGGATGAAAAACCACAAAAAGCCTATCTTTATAATCGCTTGTTAAAATTAAATTTTCCCGCGTCCATAAAAAGAAATGTTGCGGGAATTATAATTAAAGTGGAGTCCGGGGCGCCGAGTAAAGATTCCATTAAAAAGTCCGTGGCGGTCCACCTGCCCCGGCAGCGATTGATCCGAGAATTTAATTATCCGTCGTAATCCGGCATCCGTCATCCTCCGTAATCCGCTGACTGATTGATCTCCGGGGGCTTCCGTGGTGGGGCGATCCCCTGGCTGTTCTGTCCTTTGGCGATCCCCTGGCTGTTATGTCCTGTAGCGATCTCCCTGGCTGTTCTGTCCTTTGGCGATCCCCTGGCTGTTATGTCCTGTAGCGATCTCCCTGGCTGTTCTGTCCTTTGGCGATCCCCTGGCTGTTATGTCCTGTAGCGATCTATCTGGCTGTTCTGCCCTGTGACGATCTCCCTGGCTGTTCTGTCCTGTGACGATCTCCCTGGCTGTTCTGTCCTGTGACGATCTCCCTGGCTGTTCTGTCCTGTGACGATCTCCCTGGCTGTTCTGTCCTGTGACGATCTCCCTGGCTGTTCTGTCCTGTGACGATCTCCCTGGCTGTTCTGTCCTGTGACGATCTCCCTGGCTGTTCTGTCCTGTGACGATCTCCCTGGCTGTTCTGTCCTGTGACGATCTCCCTGGCTGTTCTGTCCTGTGACGGTCTCCCTGGCTGTTCTGCCCTGTGACGATCTCCCTGGCTGTTCTGCCCTGTGACGATCTCCCTGGCTGTTATGTCCTGTAGCGATCTATCTGGCTGTTCTGTCCTGTGACAATCTCCCTGGCTGTTCTGCCCTGTGACGATCTCCCTGGCTGTTATGTCCTGTAGCGATCTATCTGGCTGTTCTGTCCTGTGACGATCTCCCTGGCTGTTCTGTCCTGTGACGATCTCCCTGGCTGTTATGTCCTGTAGCGATCTATCTGGCTGTTCTGTCCTGTGACAATCTCCCTGGCTGTTCTGCCCTGTGACGATCTCCCTGGCTGTTATGTCCTGTAGCGATCTATCTGGCTGTTCTGTCCTGTGACGATCTCCCTGGCTGTTCTGCCCTGTGACGATCTCCCTGGCTGTTCTGCCCTGTGACGATCTCCCTGGCTGTTCTGCCCTGTGACGATCTCCCTGGCTGTTCTGCCCTGTGACGATCTCCCTGGCTGTTCTGTCCTGTGACGATCTCCCTGGCTGTTCTGTCCTGTGACGATCTCCCTGGCTGTTCTGTTCTTTGGCGATCCCCTGGCTGTTATGTCCTGTAGCGATCTATCTGGCTGTTCTGTCCTGTAGCGATCTCCCTGGCTGTTCTGTCCTGTGAAGATCTCCCTGGCTGTTCTGTCCTGTGAAGATCTCCCTGGCTGTTCTGTCCTGTGAAGATCTCCCTGGCTGTTTTGTCCTGTGACGAGATCTCCCTGGCTGTTCTGTCCTGTGATGATCTCCCCGAGTTGTCTGCGCTGTGGCGATATTTGCGCGTGTTTCTATATTGAGACAATTTTCCCGGGTTATATATTATGTACCGTAGCGGTTTCCCTGGTTTTCTTCCTAGTTTTTTTTTCTCTGTGCTGAGTCCTAGTGTCCCCTCGGGATTGTTCTACTCGATCTTTTCGAGTTTTTTCTACAATGTTGAGATCCTCTGAAGTTATTATTTCCTCTCTTGAGTTCTTTACGGGAGAATTGTTCCGTGTTGGAAATGGGACGCCTTCCAAGGGTAAGTTTTCTACTAGACCTGGGGCAACTTTTCAGTTTCTATATGATGGGACTGTGACCAGCCTCTTGGTTATTTCTGCTGCATTTTAGGATTGTTCTGGTAATGGCAGTAGCGACACTTACTCGAGTGAAATCGAAAGATATGACAGTTATACACAATTGCCGCGAGGAAAAATAATTAACTAGGCCTTCGAATTACTTTAAATATTTATTTAATGAGTTATATGAGAGATTTTAAATATAAATTAATAGTTATTATTTACATGAGCCAAATCGACCCAGCCGTTAGAGCAAGAGGGGAGAACTGAGTTTCCACGTGGCGCCACTGTTTACCCCGACCTGTCGGTCCAGTCAAGATAAGAGGGAATACCAGGAAACTCTGTCCTCCTCCTGACAATATATATTTTAATACCATAAAACTAAATATTCAAGGCATTGGATTCATACTATGGTACCGTATCATAAAAAAATCACCTTTGATTCAAGCTATAGATAGAAATTTTGCCGGGAGGATATTGATATATGAAAATAAAGTCCTCTCTTTCATCAAGATAGACGTTAAAACTAAGCGCCATTTATTGACCGTCTCCGCAAACTACCGGACACGGGTTGGTAACAAGGTCTCAAAACCAGTGTTTTGCGGACTTAAAAGGACGACTTAGAGACCATAGTTTCGGGCTAATGGCCTTCGTCAATTCAAGGCTTTTATAATTTGATTTGAAATTCTCAGTGATATTCTGCTAAAAATTTAAAAAATCCGTCTATAATTCGACTATAGAATTATTCTAGATCTATTTGATATATTCTTTAAAATTTCATGAATTCCTTGTGGAACGCGTGAAATCAAAGTCAGCCCAGGACTGACGAAGACCATTAGCCCGAAACCATGGTCTCCAAGTCGGCTTTCTGAGTTTGCCAAAGCGGGTGTTGTGGCTTTGTCACCAAAGTCAATAGATGACGTTTTGGTTTTAGTGTCTATTTTAACGGGAGAGGCGACCTTTAGTTTCATAGATGAATCAACCTATTGTGTTTGGAAACATACAGGTAGGGAGGAAATGTTCAAGATGAATAAATATGGTGTCGCCGATGTTTTTTACACAGCATGAGTTTACAACTGCGAGTTTAAACTCCGAGTCTTTGTTCATTTGAACTAATTGCGAGAGAGAGAATAGATTGTGCTAGTGTAAAACCCCACTCATGGACAAAACTTAAGGAAGTTGTACCTTTCATCATATATATCGGAATTCAGACAATAACTTCAGACAATATATTTGGTTTACAGTGACCTTTATTGAAGACACGAGAAAACCAAGTGTGAAAAAGTGCCAAGAACAAAGAACAAGAACCAAGTACCTCTGTCTTCTTAAAAAAAAAAAATAATAATAATAGACGACCGGCTACATTAAAAATTTCCATTTTCTTAAGTTTGGTCCATGAGTGTATATATTCTAGGCACTTGTGTAAGTTTTTAGTCTCTTGTGCTTGTATATATAATAATAGAGAATTTTGATATGTTGTCAGTTGTACGCTTTTATCGCAAAATAATGTTAGGAAACTATATCGATTCAATCAAAAACGAGTATGGCCTTGGGATATATCTGCTATGGAATAGATAATATATAAGGATTTCATAAAAAACATTCTTAGTTTGTTCTTTAGGGTTCATGGGACTGAAATGTGTAGAATTCGTTTTAGATAGGGAGTGAGGATAATCCTCAATGTCCCTCAATGTCTGAAATGGAAATATTTTTGTTTTAATATCAA
>CP092881.1:6577560-6612926 GCA_030710605.1 Cordylochernes scorpioides | reverse complement strand
TATTTGGATTATCTGCTCATATATATATATATAGACGTGATGATTAAAGGAAGTATTTGTAAAAAATATATAAGAAAATTGTGGACATATACATCTCGAAAATGGGTCTTTCTAGCTTATAAGTGAAGATAGCTGATTTTCCTTTTGGATCAGCATCGTTAATGGCTTATTATTGGATAAGTGTTTTAGGAAAAGAAATAAAATTCCTAATTTTTAATTAGATTTAATTATATAATAGAGATGGGACAAACTGTTTAATGATCCACTACCTTTGTAAAATCAAAAAAAGACTTTAACTGAACTTAGGAAACTTGCAAGGAAAAAAGAAAAGAATGTTTAAAACAAACTTGGATTATCTGTGATATAGGTGGAATTTCATTTGAGATTCTGGTGTATAAACAAAATCTGTATTTATATGAAGTTATTGCTTAATTTTATCCAATTATTGATTTGCATTTTAAATGATTCAGTGTTGTTACCTATTTAATCCTATTATTTAATGGAATTTGTATGTTATTATGTATACAGTTCGAATCTAAGAAACAGCGCCATCAATGAATGACATCCTAAATCCAGGAGTTATGAATGCGGTACTTATTTCTTGCGTGATGCACTCTCAATAATCAATCCCATCATGCAAGAATTATCCTCCGCCATCTTGGTCCCCATGGCGACGAGACACTAAATAACGCTGTTGTCGTCATCGGTGCGGATTTATGGACCCTGATTCTTGTATGATGGACTTTCTTTCTTTATGGGCTCGTGGCTCTGGTAAACACACATTCTCTCTCTGTGTGAAAAATATTTTTAAATTTTTGACCATCTTCTATATTATTTAGGAGCAAGCTGACGTTTTTGTGCAATCAACACAGAATTGAAAGCTGAAATTATCCGTGAAAAATATTTGACCACATTTTTTACGATAAAAATAACGGGAAAAATAATTTGTGCAAAAAGTGGGATAAGTATATGAATTTAAAAACTTATACGGAACTAATTTATTTTTTAAATTATATAAACTTTACGAAAATCTATAGATGTTTTTTTCAACTAATTGTTTAAAGAAAAAAACTTAAATTTATGAAAAAAATGACTTTTTTGCTTTATAAAGGGAAGAAGACTACTCAGAAAGAGTAGGGAATGAGAATGGTAGAAATAATCTTTATATTGCCACGTGGAAAATTAGGGAAGTTTACAGAGTAGTAAAATATAAACATAAAAAAATGATACTCTGTTAATACTAGTGTAAAATAAATGCTTCGCTACATAGCTCCTTCCCTGTGAGAGCTGTGACTCACAGCTTGCAATTATTGTAGATACTGACATGGATCTGAGGTGCTTCTGCCATGGATTCCATCGAAGTCTTGGAACTTTGTCCCTAGTACCTTTGCGTCCTTTTTCTTGCGGCTCGAAGGGCGGCTTTGTTGTAGTATCGTCTATAGGGACATCGTCATCTTGGAGGGAATTCTTGGCTTTGACACGGCGGTGGAATCCTGGAGCCAGTCTCTGAAAATGTAGATCACAGCACCTATGGCTTCAAGGTCTTCTCGGCGATCATCAGTTTGTCTTCCCTAATTTACCCAGCATCTCCACCAAAATGCCACGTGGAAAATTAGGGAAGTTTACAGAGTAGTAAAATATAAACATAAAAAATGATACTCTGTTAATACTCGTGTAAAATAATAAATACTTCGCTATATACAATATTATACAAAAAGAAAGAACGTCTCTCCCGTTTCCTTCAAAATAGACCCAAAACTATGTGCCAACTATTAGCCATCCCTGCAAACTGACAGGCCCGAGTTGGTGACAAAGTCACAAACCAGCTTTGGTAAACTCAGAAGGGCCAACTTGAGGATACCATAGTTTTGGGCCCTTTCGTCAGTTCATGGTGGCCAACGACGGCTGGTAGGCCGACGTTGCAATATATTAATGTGACATCTCTATATATATAAAAGTCAATTCCTGTCTGTCTGTCTGTCTGTTTCGCGATAAACTCAAAAACTACTGAACCAATTGGTTCCAAATTTTGCATGTCGCTTTTTATAAACCTGAGGAAAATTTTTGGCTACATTTTGCTTATAATTTTTGGCTATTTCTTTTTTTAATTTGAAGAACTATTTTTTTACGCGGAGTAATCCGGAATGGAATGAATACCCAAATAAGGCCATTTTGTATACGCATCGGTGGCTCAGTGGTAGAATGCTCGCCTGCCACGCGGGCGGCCCGGGTTCGATTCCCGGCCGATGCATTTTTTTTAACAATTTTTAAAACTCATTTATATTATATCTTCTATATATATAAAAATAAATTAGATAATAAAAGGCATATATTGGATTTTTAAAAATATTTATTTTGCCAATATTTCGGCTGGCTGAACGCCAACCTTTATCGAGGCATTACATAAAGGTATACAAAAATGTAATGCCTCGATAAAGGTTGGCGTTCAGCCAGCCGAAATATTGGCAAAATAAATATTTTTAAAAATCCAATATATGGATTGCTCTATTTTCAAAACAAAAAATAAAAATAAATGTTTGTATGTTTGTTTGTTTGTTGGTTGGTTTGTATGTCCGGTATACAATTTCGCAGTAGTTCACTAATTCAAACCAAAATTTCCATACATAGGTAAAAAAATATAACACATATAATATAAATATTTATATAATAACTGCTCTAATTTGAAATATTTGTTAGGTTTTATTTATTTATATATTTTTTCATTTTTAGATATAACTGATCTAATTCGTCGTTTAAAATAACTGCTCTTGAAATATTTGGTATGTTTTATTTATTTATATATATTTTCATTTTTAGATATAACTGATCTAATTCGCCGTTTAAAATAACTGCTCTAATTCGAAATATTTGGTATGTTTTATTTGTGTTCACTCTATTTCTATTTATTTGAAGTATTATAATTTCCATGTTTCAAAAACCTATTTCAAAAAGGTTGTTAGAAATATGTAAGGCCTGAAATGCTTTACATGCGAACATTTATGATGCCAAGCGTAGCTTAATAACTGCTCTTGAAATATTTGGTATGTTTTATTTATTTATATATATTTTCATTTTTAGATATAACTGATCTAATTCGCCGTTTAAAATAACTGCTCTAATTCGAAATATTTGGTATTTGGTATTTATTTATTTATATTCTGCTTAGCTCACGAACAGCGCCCTCTATCAAGGTTATAAATACGTTTAAAATCGATATCTTCTCAAATTTATTAATAATATTTCGCTTAATAATTAGAATACTTGATCTAAATCGAAATATTTATAGACGCTCGCTCGATTTGAAGATTTACACATGTGTATATCGTAACTAATCTGACTGTAAAGTTTGGAGCGGGACATTTCACAAAAGTAACGTCCACGGTGCCAATTTATAATTGTAACGAATAGTATTTGAATAAAAACATTTAATCGGGTAAAACCCGGGCGTTGCCCGGGTCATTCGTCTAGTACACTATAATTATACATTCTTTAGCTAACTTCTGATTTCTAAAATATATATGGATAGTTTCAAATGTTTTAACAAGGTGAAAATTATTATTTATTCATATCCTAAAATATAAATTTCAAATGTGTGTGCAAACTCCTAGCCCAATTAAATTCACATTTTAGAAAACAAAATGTAACTTTTCAAACCATTTTTTAAAATACGACCCACTCTCTCTTCACTATTAAATAACCTTAATTGAAAATATATGAAACGGGAAATTATAAATAACTGACATATTCACCATAAGCTAAAGTTGAAAGACATTTTACTCTTCATACACCATATTAAGATTTAAAGAAAATAAAGTTCAAAAAACCCTAGATATTGGAAATGAGAAAATAAAGAGAAGAGAAAATGATGTAGAAAGAGAAACTTAAAAAGCAATATATCTAAAAATAAATCCAAAATATTTTTCTCCAAAGGAAATATGTTCCACCTTCAGAAATCAGCGAGATTTAATAGGGACTTTGGATTTAGAAGGAACGGTAATAATTATTGGAATTCCTGGAGCTTGCCGGCTTAGCCGCCAAAGCTGATGCTCTTTCCCCCGCCCAGAAGATGCTTATCGCAGACGATCAATGCGAAAGGCGGGAAGTAGGGCTCTCTTCACGCATCGATTCTTTCTCTAAACCTTTGATTGAAAAATTGGAAGCTTACGAGTCCGGGATTGCCTTCACAAATTTAATTTGTCCCTTCCTCTTTCAAGGAAGGAGATCTACTCCTCTTTCTTCCCCTTTTTCCGCGAACAAAGTACGTCGTCCTGTGAAAGTGAATTTTATTTTTTACAAATATATTTTACTACTTCTGTGTTGTCAAAAGAATTCGTGACATAAATTTGCATAACCCGTCAAAAAATAAACGGATTTTCTTTTCTATTCGAATCGTGCCTTTGTCGTTTGGTTATTATTTTCGTCTTAGCCCTAGTTTTCTTCTTTTATTTTGATTGATTACTATTTAATTCGAATATATATATAACTTTTTTTCTGTATCATTTTCATCATTTGTATTTTGGGTTCCTCTGATTGGTATATATACAATTATATAATAATTTCATTTATATTTAATTTTTTTTAAAGTTATACGTAAATATATAAAAGAATCAATTATAATTTATTGAATATATATTTATATACATGATGTTATTTACTGCGTATATTTCCAAATCTATAACGCACTAACAAATTATATAGATTATTTATTTATATAATGTATAGAGAATATTAAGGTGTTTATATTTTCGCACGGCGTGTAAAGGCGAAAAGAAACATTATTGTCGTAATGCTTTGATTTCCTATATAGATAGCACCTTATTGCTATATATCGATTTTATATATGTTTTTTTTTTTTGCATTTCAACATACCTATATATATTAAAACCTATATATATATATTTGAAAATAGAATAACCTATAAATAGATCTTTAATTAAAAAGGCATATATTGGACCAAAATATATGGCTTTTTAATTAAAATACCTATATATGTATTACAGTAATGCGACCATACAATGAGAGACTTAAAGCCAAAAATGACTTGGCTTCTGATAAATCAAACCTTCAATAAGGGACCAGAAGTAACCAAGAATATTCCTGTTTTAAGTCGGTCTAATGTGAAACTGATGATGTTTGAAATAACTCTTAAAATTTGAAAATCGACTTAATAAATCCACCTATATCGGGAGGCTGAAAGTGTTCTTTATAAAAACTGGAACACTAGGTAAAATGTAATATTATAAAAATAATTATTTTATAGCAAAAAGTCCAAGAAAACGGAAAAACCTTTTTCCGTTTTTTTTTCTTGAACGTTTTATATTATACTATATATATATTTTTTATAAGCCTAAGGAAATTTTTATTTAAATAACATTATATTTTAAATTTATTTTTTAACCTTAATTCATCATATATATAAAACATAAAGTTGTGTGTGGGAGGATGGTATTCAAGTACCAAAAGAGGAACTTCTCCCTTTAAAAAATGCGTTAAAACATTTTGTTTATCATCTCAGAACGTAATGGATAAAATGTGGCACGTTCTGCCGCAACACCAGTTATGGTATATATAAGGTAATTAGACAAATTAAATTTATCCATAAGATACAATATTTTATTTATAAATCTAAAGATCAAAATCTGAAATAAAGGCTAATCATATTCATTTACCAAAACAAAACAAACAAGAGTTCTTCACGTTCGCGCGCGCCGAGGCACATGCACGCGATGAATAAATTAAACGTTACAATATATAGGTGTTTAAAATTTTACACATATAAATTTACTGGCAATGCGCTTCTTTTAAATATCATCAAATATTATCTCTACAGACCTTACTGCAATGATATGAGTTATTGAATGAGAGGGCCTGGCTCATCAGTAGTGAACCCTCTCTAAGCAGTTTAGAGCGGCATATGGTAGATTAAACTTTTAAAACAGAGGGTTCACTACTGATGAGAGAGCCAGAATTTCCTATTTTATCATTTATTTCATTTATTCTTTTTTTTATCATTACAGTAAGGGAAATAAAAAGTGTTTTATTCTGAAAGATTCACATTCTTAAATTTTTATTTTTTTAAATAAATATTGAACGTTTTTGCCTTATAACTTCCTAGGCATTTTGTCTTGTTATATATGTGACATGAAGCCCATAACTTGGGAAATGTAAATGTTATTCGTATAGATTATATTAGTAAATTAAATTTAATTGCCATCTATCGTTACAATTTTACACAAATAAGTTTACTGGCAATGCGCTTCTTTTATATATCATCAAATATTGTCTCTACAGACCTTACTGCAATGATATGAGTTATTGAATGAGAGGGCTATATTTCTAATCTATGAAAAGGGAAAAAAAGTGACTCGAGAAAATTGGCAATGAAATATCATATTTAAATATATCTTTCTAGTTTAATAAATTGGGATTTTTAGCTATCACTAAGCGCAAAGACAGCAACAAAAACCATTCTAGCTTCATATTGTTTCACCGAGTGGTCATTTTGTAGGGTCATCGAGAGAGAGACCTTGGTTCCCTCCTTCTTTGTGTTGTAAACGTTTACCGAAAGGTTTCCATAATCAAAGTTAATAAAAAAACAATGGTTGCCTGTAAAGTCGGCTTTACGGGCGAAGATTTTACGTGACAACGGTAGAATATTTATTGATATGAATATAATTAAATTGCACAATAGGAACAAGGAATTGAATGAAAATAAGAATTGCACAAATTTTAACTATAGAAATATATTTTGTTTACTAAAACATTGTACATGTAAACTAAAACTTAACTAATTCCTATTTGAGTGATTTTGTTGAGGATAGGACGATGATAGGAGAAATATGAAATGAAAGGAAGTGTTTCTGCTGTAATGTGTCTTGCGAAAGTCAAGTCGATAGTTGTTCCTTTTAACGTAGTTGACTTAGAAACGTTTGATACGCAATCAAGATTATACGTATTTTTCATGATTTTAAGAAACGAGTTGTCAGGCTTTACGTTTTTGTTAAAATCACCACACAGAAGAATCGGTATACTAGAATCAACTTGCACGAACGGTGGCACGTACTGGCTGTTGTGAATGTACGGACCGAGTCCTTGCCATAGTAACATTCCAATATCCTGCATACTAGCTCCTGGATGAATATATACAGCACCGAGTATAAACTTGAAGCTAGTATTAGCGGCGAAGCAAGTAACTTCAGTCATGCACATGTCACCCTTGGTTTTAATGACACGAGTTACGTCTGTAATCGCAACTTGGAACACTTCCGCCGTAGATGTCGATGATAATTTACGATAGATCGCCACTCCACCAGCCGCGTTGGTATTTGAAAATCAAAACACTTATTCAGATCGAAGGTTCAAATTTTTGCTAAATAAATTTGAAATTAAATAAAATTTGTAATTGTAAATGATGAAGTTGAAAATTAAAACATTTACTTAAATTAGATGTTAAAATTCTTGCTCAACACAGTTTAAATAAAGTTTTCTTATATCTGCCACTTTTTCTTAATATTTGTAATTTTAAAGAATCAATTCGAAAATCAAAACATTTATTCAGATCGAAGGTTCAAATTTTTGCTAAATAAATTTGAAACTATTTAAAATTTGTAAAATAATAATTAATTAATTAATTAATTTTAAACTAATAATTTACTTAACACTATCAACATTTATCAATAGTATGACATAACCTATAAACTCAGTTTCTCAACTTTTGTGTCAATCTAACAATTAATCAATCAATCATAGTTTACGATAATGAAATATCAGTGTACAATTATTTACCTTTATTGTTGTAGTTGTTGTAAATGACGAATCTAAGCACTCCACATTTTCACTACAGACACAGCTGACGATACTTTAACCACACGTGTGAACTTGTATTATGACGCTTTCTTGTTTTTTCCAACGCCAAGAACGTTCGAGAAAGACAAAGACAGAGACAAGCATGCGCCGATTCAATGCGCCTAATTCTCTAGCGCTGCGCGCGCAGCACTCTCGTTCGATGACTCATCGTAACGTTACCGGGCGTTACACTTTTTCATAAGTGACTCCCAGCCGCAACCTAATTTAAGACGTTGTCACGTCAAAAAAGTAAATAATAAATAATTACCTTTTAAAGTTATTATGTTTATTCATCGTCTTTTTCCTTCGTAGTTGGTGATCTTAAGTCTTGACGTCCGTGGCTCCTCTCTTCGGTATCTTGATGGAAACCGGAATTCTGGAAAATCTCTTCCGTCTTCGCGCCAACGTTCAAAGTGAGGTGTCGTCACACACAGTCTTACAAAAACAATAAATTATAATATAATAATAATACTCTGTTGAAATATACAATACACATACTCAATGAAATCAAATATATATACAAATATCAAATATATATTTCAATCAAATATATATATACTCTTGTATTATTATTTTTAATAATTTAAAACAATGTTGCAATTTAGTTAAAAGAATAAACGCATAAATCATGACGCAGCAGTATTACAATATGGTCGGAACAATAAGATCACTTTGATACACGCAGTTCAAATTTTGGTTCATTATAGTCTAAATCATGAGTCATATGACATTAAAAATGCCTTAGTTTTGAGAAATATGAATATACAAATTTCTTCTTGGGTATAAAATATGTGACGTGAAAGAAGAGAATGTTTTCTTAATTTGATCGCAGGTAGAAAAGTCAAACTGGTTTTCGCCCTTTTCAATCCATTGCGTCGAATATGTTTTAATATATCCAAATTTGTTCAATTTCTAGAGTGAAGACATGTCGGGAATAATTCTTGAACATCCGTCTGCACTAAGAGGATGGCATTGTCTTGAAGATAATAAATAGTTTTCCGCCGTCTCTCTTGGAATCTTGGTTCTGGAAAAATCAACTGAACTGGACATAGAGAGAATTATTTGATGCCATATGTTCCATGGATAGGCGCTGGTCATACAGAATAATAGATGATTGAGGAATTTAGAATTTATTTTTGGAGTCGTTGGCGATCGCTAACAATGGACTCTTTCAGACAATTAGTTATATAAAGATGATCGTTGGACATAGTGTGTCTCCCATAAAATGGACGAAACAGTGGTTTACAACTGCCTAGCATTCCAACTACAGCGATTCCAGACAGCTACACTCCTTGGACTGCCCACTTTCAACAGCACTACTCTGTCGAACCGACCAAGACATACCTGGAAACACTTGGTTAACTGGTTCACTAAGGCTAGCAAAGACAGACTCCTAGACCGCAGGGCAGTCCTGAACAGATCTTAAATACTCCATTTTTGTGGCCCGTTGACATTTCAACCTAAGGAGTTTCAGTAAACGTTTTTTTAAAAACTATAAATAAAAGAACAATAATTATAGATATATTCGCATGTGTAATCAATAATAAATATATTTGAATTGATGTATATTGCTTTGCTCTTTAAATCACCTTTTTATTTATATTCTGATCACCAATATTTAAATGATAAGGCGACAACTATATCTGGAAAATTTGGTTCTATTTTCAATTGAGACTTTTTTCTGGTTCCTTGGTAGACCGATGTTTTACTCGATATAAGAAATTTAAACTATTTTTGACGCGTATATTTATTTTTGAAATAAAACAAATTTTCACTGCCCCTTACTGCAATGATAATGGGAGTTCCTGGCTCATTAATGGTGAACCCTCTCAGCGGTTTCCCCAGTTTTTTGATGGGAAGGTTCACTACTGATGAGCCAGGCCTTCCCATTATTTCATCATTGCAGTAAGAGAAGTGGAAAATTGTATTATTTCAAAAATACAAACGGGTCAAAAATAGTTGAAATTTATTATAACCGATGCCGCGCTAATGCATCTGGTTAATATGTAAATTGTGAGGATTTTTGAATTGACCAAGAAACGGCAAGTTGTGGTGGCTTCTAGGCATCTTTTTATGGAGTTGGTTTAGCAGATAAGTCGCAATGTTGGCACCCCGTACATGAGACTAAAGCGACATAAGCGATAAAAAAAATAATATTATTTCATTATGGGACTAAAATTTACAAAAAATCAATCTCAAAAGATAATAAAAGAAACAACATAAATTTAGAACCTGTTTTAGATACGTGTAATCCAAGCATGTCAAACTCAAATCCTAACACGGGCCAAATAAAAAAGTAATAAGATTATGTGGGCCGCAAAAAAAAAAGAAAACAAGTAATTAAATTTTTATAGTAACATTTATGTAGTTTTATTTTAAAAAATACTAATAAGAAAAAAGGTACACTAATAGCATTATTACATATCAAGCAGATGATTTTGTAGGATGGTTGTTGATGTGCTGTGTTGGTGTGGCTTGTGGAAAGGCTGCTGATAAAATTATAATTAAAATTAATTTATTTAAAGCAAGAGAGAAATTATAGAGAGAAAAGAAACAACGGTTGGAGTAACGACCGTTGGAATTAGCCTACATGTTTACCGCTAAATCCCAGCGTCTCTAATGACGTCCCACGCGCATGCGTAGTGAAGTGTTGACGCCCGCGCATGCGTTGAAGCAAAGTGTAGTCGCCACACTACTCCCCCTCCAGTAGGATCTTTCCAGCGATCCTATGCAATCTTATTGGCTTGTTAAGTTCGGGTCTTGGGAAAACATCGGTCCTTCTGATGTGAAAGCAGGCTTGAGGCGGTCGATTGACACCCACGTGGATCTCTTTTTAATTTTCAGTTTGTAAATTTTGGGTTTCCTAAAAAGGACTTCATAAGGACCGTCGTATGGGGGAGCTAACGGTGGCAATATCAGGTCCCGACGTAGATAGACATGGGAACATGTCTCGAGTGGCTTGGGCACGTAAACGTGGCGGTTCCCATGTGGTTTGCTTGGTGCAGGTTTCAGAGATGCCATGGCGCGCTTGAAGTCCTCCAGCCACGGTTCGGTAGGCGAGCTTGCAGAGGGGGGGGTCCTCGAAAAATGTTCCTGAAAGGGGTAGGGGCTTCCCATAGACCAGCTCAGCGGTTGTGGTGTTGAGATCTTCCCTTAGCGACGAACGAATCCCTAGGAGCACCAGGGGAAGTTTCAAGGACCAGCTCGTGGAATCGTGACAGCGAAGGGAGTCTTTCAGCTGTCTGTGGAATCTTTCTACCAGGCCGTTTGCTGCTGGGTGGTAGGGTGATGTCCTTATTCTGTTGATTCCCAGAAGCCGTGTCAACTCACCGAAAAGTGCTGATAAAATTATAATTAAAATTAATTTATTTAAAGCAAGAAATTATAGAGAGAAAAGAAACAACGGTTGGAGTAACGACCGTTGGATTTAGCCTACATGTTTACCGCTAAATCCCAGCGTCTCTGATGACGTCCCACGCGCATGCGTAGTGAAGTGTTGACGCCCGCGCATGCGTTGAAGCAAAGTGTAGTCGCCACAATTTTATCTTTTACTTCAGAGCAAAAATACTCTAATTCCCACTTTTCTTGAAAATTCTTATGTTCGTCAGCAATTTTTCGTTTAGTTTTACTGCCACTTGGTTTTGATGAAGACATATTGAATACAAAGGTCTGAAAAAAAATTAGTAATCGCTAACACAAAAAATAATAAAACGTTTTAATTAATATTTAAATTTTTTTTTTAATTAATATTTTTTAACTTACCAGACACACAGAATAACTGCACAAATTATTGAACGTAACTTAAAAAAAAAAAATTTCTAGTACTCCGAAAGAATATTTTCTTTAAACTTTAAGGCACACAATACTTATGGCGATGTACATACGTTTTGTATGTAGGTATAATATTATCAAAACTCACGACTTATGTATGGCGACCAGTGGTTCGTTATTAATAAATAAATTATGTATAATTACAATTTTAAAAATTAGGCTACAAATTTTTATTATTATTATTTTTTAATTTATAAAATTTTTTTAATTAAAATATATTGTCTGGTGGGCCGCATGAGGCCCGCGGGCCGCGAGTTTGACATGCTTGGTGTAATCACTCCGGCGATCATCTATGATGATAAGATTTAATGTCGCCCCAGGCTGATGACAGTCATGGCAGTAAGCAAATATTACAAGTAGGTTTTTTTATTCTCACAAAAGCGGATATAGTGGAAAATTCAATCGATATGGAAGTATTTTCATTAACTCATAAAAGTACTAGAGTCACGTCTTTTGGGTTGAAAAAAAATCGCATTTCTTAATTGTCCAAACCAAGAATTGCATAATCTCCTTCCTTTTGGAGTTTTCAAGGTTAAAGGTTATATATATGTGATAATCTGTATATAGCAATATGTAACCCCACCACAATCTATACAATGTATCGTCAAAAGATTTAATAAAAGTTAGGCTTCGCGAAAAGGGAAATAACAATTAACAGGATTGCATCATCCAGGAAGTAAAGGTCACTGCCCAGGACCCATAAAGCTTAAGTTCAAAGACCTTCTTCTTCCTGGAAGATTGCAATCATGGCGACAATGGATGTACTAAGCCAATCACAGTTAAGCATGACCAATCAACAACCAATCACCTTTAAGCATGACCAACCGATAGAGAATCATCAGAGAGCACGTGGAAGGATCTCCACCAATGAGAAGTCAAGAGAGTTAATGACGAGGATCTCGAACAAGAAGTAAAAGAGAAGGTAGGTGACCGAGCTAGAAGCAAGGTGTGCTCAACTTAGGCTCCAACCAAGGTAGTGTCCGCTCCATCATGTAAAAGGCAAAGTACCTCCTCCAGTCTCATCACTCTCCCTTTCGCAAG
Organism: Cordylochernes scorpioides; assembly: GCA_030710605.1. Lineage (NCBI taxonomy): Eukaryota > Metazoa > Arthropoda > Arachnida > Pseudoscorpiones > Chernetidae > Cordylochernes > Cordylochernes scorpioides. Next base: position 6,600,209 of record CP092881.1, on the reverse strand, counting down.
GTCTATTTTCTACCCCATCCAGGTTTGCTCGTTCTTCTCCTGTGGAAAACTACCATTCGACCAAGACTGCGCCATCAATCACCAATCCAATCAAATCCACCCAACCACACAATTCACCAGGATTCAACAGCAATCCGACAAGGTAAACACCAATCCTACAGAGAGTAGACAGGATCTTACACAACTTGACAGGATCCGACAGTAAGTCGACAGGATTCAAACGGGTTGCCACAGTAAGTCGACAGAATTCAAACGGAATATTATAGTGAGTCGACAGGATCTTACACAAACTAAAACGGATCATTACATATATATGCTAATATGACGTTCGTCTGGCATAAAAGATATTTTAAAGACTCTCCTTCGAAAAGTTTTTTTTACAATTTTCTAAGATAAAAATAAAATCATTTTAAAAATTTAAGATTCAGCTTATGGATCAAGCGTTTAAAAATGGCGTCAAATTTACTTTATTGTTGACATATTTCTGGGCTTCCATCGATGTTTCCAAACTCCAAATTGAATGGAGCCCGACAAAACCTCGGGATGTCCTAAGTACGCCAAATATGGGTACTTTGTTCAACCGTTCTTCAGATTGGAGAAGTACCAAGTCCAGAAGGAATCTGCCTCCCAAAGGAACTACTACAACTCCTACGAGGATGTGGAAAGCCTACATCGATCCCTTGCCGAATTTGAACAAGCCTTCACCGATGTCATGCAAGTTAAGATGAACCTATTCCTGATGAACAAGCTAGATGCCACCTTAGCGCTAACACTATTTCCCGAGTACAACGACACTACGTCCAGATTACAACTGCGAGTGTTTGGAGACCATATCCTTGAAACTCCCGTCTTCTACGATATCGAGGAAGAAGATATCTTCAATGCTACTCTAAACGAACATTTAATCTTAAAAGCCCAATATCTTTCTCTTGAGAATAAGCTCTTTTTTACCCAACATACCAAACTGTACGTCAAGTCATTCCTAGCTGTCCCTGTCGTAACTCCCATCAACTCCAGTAAAATCTTCATGATCATCTGTCTCATCAATAAGAAATGTTCGATCACAAATTCCAAAATTCTCGATCACAAAATCTACTCGTGTTCAGAGAATGATGCGAAATCAAAGTTGAAACCTGATTTCGCAGAGTCGGATGCTGAGTACATCAGAAACCTCTACTACCAAATCGCCACCAACATCCTAACAGCCATCTCGAAGAAAGGTGAACGACTAAGGATGAATAAGATGAGGAACCTTGTCAGCATTTTACACTTCATGAAGGACGATTGCAACATTCGCTACAACAAGATCAAAGCGCTGATATCTAGAGCCAGGGTGCTGCTGAATGCGGAGATCAGTTTGTGGATTGTGGTGCATCTGGAAAGGGAGATGATGAACCTGGAAGCAGCGGACGGCGTGGAAGTTGAAGAGATGGACCAGGAGATCTCCATTAGTTTGTCTTTCGCTCAGAATGCCATCAAGTCAGGCATGCTGCTCAACCTCCCAGATGCCCGCAGCCACCGCACCCATCTGGAGGAGATGTTCGACATCAGGGCCAGGTCCTACCTCGGCGCTCCAGTCCAGCATCATGGCCAGACCGTGGCTTTCCTTGGAGTTCTACGACAAGCGGGGCCCAAACAAGTTCTCTCACTTCGACGAGAGCATGGTCCGAGCTATCACTGAGATGTGTGCCATCTTCCTCTATTAAATTTAATAACTTCATTAGCTTTGAGAATTAGAATTACATTCAAATAGGTGTTTTCTCTTTAAATTATCTAGTTATTACCTAATCACACACAAACTCCATCGGTGATCAACAGGTTGATAATTTTTTACTGGGTTGTCCCAATTATCTTGTTTGGGGGCTCGGATACATTTCCGTCGCTGTTTGTGCTCTCTAGTCAGGATGGTCTAAAGAATTACATGAGTTCGTAAAGGGATACAGCAAAGTTTGCGCTTTATTAAAACTGTCCTAAATGCGATAGCAAATAATTACACTAAAATGAGCTTGACTCCGCCGTCAGAAGTATCTTCCTCTTCTCTGATGTCGTCCTCCACACATACCTCCAGGCTAGTCCAATTGGTCACACTTAGTCCGCTTCTCTCCTAGCACTATGGATGTCACGGAACGTCCCGCTTCACGTCTGGTCTGGGCGACACCGGCTGCTCAGATGTCACCAAAGACCGACACACTCGTTCCGGTATCCACTTTCACGGAACAATCCACTCCCTACAGTCCAACCGAGCTGTCCTGCAACCACTCTCTCTCCTGGAAAACTCCAGAACAATTCCACCTTCGACCATCTCGAGGACTCCTTGCCGCATCACCCCTGCTGCCACCAGACGTGTCCTTCTCCTGTTGTGATACTTTCAGATTTAATCTTATGTAAATAACGTTTAGTAAGCAAATTTGCTTCGCTTTGTAAAGATTAAAAATACATAAATATATTCGATATATTATTACAAAGGGAAAAAAATCGCTACTTTAATCTATAATTATCATTCTCGTCACTTTTGAATTATATTATCTTTTACTCCCTTGTGTTTTTACTAGATGGTTAGTTTGTGATCCATACATCAGTCTCTCGTTTCCGTCAGGATTTCCTGAATTGTAATAGGAGCTAGTCTAGAGAGAGGGTCAATGTGCATCTACTCTTTGTCTATACATACCATCTCTACTCATAGCTCCTGTAGATGCTCAGACGTCTTTGTTTCAACGGTCTGATGTCGCTCAAATGATGGAATATCAGAGGTAGTTCCTCGATTGTACTACGTCCTTATTGTTACCACGAGGTGAATTTGTGGTTAAACTAGCTTCCCCAAAATCTCCTACATGCCAATCGTGTATCTTACCATTCAACCCCAAATACAACTTCTGGTGCTCTATATTGATTCGGACTCGGATATTAGAATAAAGATGCATTTTACATTCTTATAAAAACATGGACGTCTAGCTGAAGCCATCGTTTAGCGAGGTTGAAGAACTCAGCTCGAAATCTCATCTCTTCCTTCAAACCGTGAGGTCACTGTACTGCTTGTAAGTATTTAGGAAGACATTTTTTGGTTGTTTTCTGAAATATGGAGCTTCTGCTATATGGGAGATCTTTTCTATTCGTTTTATTACATCTAAACTCATGGACAAAACCTAAGGAAGTGGAAAGTCTTTGATGTCGCCAGTCGTCTGTTTTATTTTATTTATTATTATTTTTTTTTTTAAGGAGACAAAGGAAATTTTGTACACACTTGGTGATTATCTCGTGTGTCTTTAATAAAGATTACTGTGTATCAAATATCTTTCAGTTATTGTCTGAATCCAATTATACATGCTAAAAGGTATAATTTCCTTAATTTTTCTCTCCATGCTGTGAGTGATATACATAGTAATTAATAAGAAAATGAAACTAATTTTGACGCGTATGTTTCTTTTTAAAATAAACCAATTTATATCGTCCTTAATGCAATGATAAAATAATGGGAGGGCCTGGCTCATCAGTGGTGAACCCTCACAGAGGTTTCGTCAGTTTAATCTTCCATACCGCTGTAATATTGCATCGAACTGTTTTGCTTTTATACTGATACTAATGATAAACTATATAAAAAGGTATTTTAAATAAACTATGAACATAAGAGTAGATATAATATGATGCACTAGCGCGCCATCTGTTATCAAAATTCGAAACTATTTTAAAGACGTAAGATTCTTTTTGAAATTAAACAATTTCTACTGCCCTTACTGCAATGGAAAAATTAATGGGAGGGCCTGGCTCATCAGTGGTGAACCCTCTCAGCGGTTTCGCCAGTTTAATCTACCATACCGCTGTAATATTGCATTTTTGGAAATTGTTTAATTTCAAAAAGAATCTTACGCCTTTAAAATAGTTTCGAATTTTGATAAGAGTAGATATATTCAAAAAATCAAAAATATATTATGTTTCTAGAATTGCAGCGGTATGGTCGATTAAACTGCAGAAACCGCTGGGAGGGTTCACTATTGATGAGCCAGGCCCTCACATCATTTTATAATTTCAGTAAGGACAGTAGAATATTGACTTATTTTTAAAAAATAAACATACGCGTCAAAGATAGCTTTAATTTCTTATAATAGATGGGGCGCGCTAAAGCATCATAATATATAACTATAGTCTTGAATCAGTGAAAGCGAAAATATAATTTTAGTTTTAAACTCGGGGTTTATAAATAAATAATTGACATTCAATTAAAGGGTTCCATCAATATATTTCCTCGATAAAGCAAGAAGTAAGCCGGATGAAAAACCACAAAAAGCCTATCTTTATAATCGCTTGTTAAAATTAAATTTTCCCGCGTCCACAAAAAGAAATGTTGCGGGAATTATAATTAAAGTGGAGTCCGCGGCGCCGAGTAAAGATTCCATTAAAAAGTCCGTGGCGGTCCACCTGCCCCGGCAGCGATTGATCCGAGAATTTAATTATCCGTCGTAATCCGGCATCCGTCATCCTCCGTAATCCGCTGACTGATTGATCTCCGGGGGCTTCCGTGGTGGGGCGATCCCCTGGCTGTTCTGTCCTTTGGTGATCCCCTGGCTGTTATGTCCTGTAGCGATCTCCCTGGCTGTTCTGTCCTTTGGTGATCCCCTGGCTGTTATGTCCTGTAGCGATCTCCCTGGCTGTTCTGTCCTTTGGTGATCCCCTGGCTGTTATGTCCTGTAGCGATCTCCCTGGCTGTTCTGTCCTGTGACAATCTCCCTGGCTGTTCTGTCCTTTGGAGATCCCCTGGCTGTTATGTCCTGTAGCGATCTCCCTGGCTGTTATGTCCTTTGGAGATCCCCTGGCTGTTATGTCCTGTGACGATCTCCCTGGCTGTTATGTCCTGTAGCGATCTCCCTGGCTGTTATGTCCTTTGGAGATCCCCTGGCTGTTATGTCCTGTAGCGATCTCCCTGGCTGTTCTGTCCTTTGGAGATCCCCTGGCAGTTCTGTCCTGTGACGATCTCCCTGGCTGTTCTGTCCTGTGACGATCTCCCTGGCTGTTCTGTCCTGTGACGATCTCCCTGGCTGTTCTGTCCTGTGACGATCTCCCTGGCTGTTCTGTCCTGTGACAATCTCCCTGGCTGTTCTGTCCTTTGGAGATCCCCTGGCTGTTCTGTCCTGTGACGATCTCCCTGGCTGTTCTGTCCTGTGACGATCTCCCTGGCTGTTCTGTCCTGTGACAATCTCCCTGGCTGTTCTGTCCTTTGGTGATCCCCTGGCTGTTATGTCCTGTGACGATCTTCCTGGCTGTTAAGTCCTTTGGTGATCCCCTGGCTGTTCTGTCCTGTGACGATCTTCCTGGCTGTTAAGTCCTTTGGTGATCCCCTGGCTGTTCTGTCCTTTGGTGATCCCCTGGCTGTTAAGTCCTTTGGTGATCCCCTGGCTGTTCTGTCCTTTGGTGATCCCCTGGCTGTTCTGTCCTTTGGTGATCCCTGGCTGTTATGTCCTGTGACGATCTTCCTGGCTGTTAAGTCCTTTGGTGATCCCCTGGCTGTTCTGTCCTTTGGTGATCCCCTGGCTGTTATGTCCTGTGACGATCTTCCTGGCTGTTATGTCCTGTGGCGATCTCCCTGGCAGTTCTGTCCTGTGACGATCTCCCTGGCTGTTCTGTCCTGTGACGATCTCCCTGGCTGTTCTGTCCTGTGACGATCTCCCTGGCTGTTCTGTCCTGTGACGATCTCCCTGGCTGTTCTGTCCTGTGACGATCTCCCTGGCTGTTATGTCCTGTGACGATCTTCCTGGCTGTTATGTCCTGTGACGATCTCCCTGGCTGTTCTGTCCTTTGGTGATCCCCTGGCTGTTATGTCCTGTGACGATCTTCCTGGCTGTTATGTCCTGTGACGATCTCCCTGGCTGTTATGTCCTGTGACGATCTTCCTGGCTGTTCTGTCCTGTGACGATCTCCCTGGCTGTTCTGTCCTTTGGTGATCCCCTGGCTGTTATGTCCTGTGACGATCTTCCTGGCTGTTATGTCCTGTGGCGATCTCCCTGGCAGTTCTGTCCTGTGACGATCTCCCTGGCTGTTCTGTCCTGTGACGATCTCCCTGGCTGTTCTGTCCTGTGACGATCTCCCTGGCTGTTCTGTCCTGTGACGATCTCCCTGGCTGTTCTGTCCTGTGACGATCTCCCTGGCTGTTATGTCCTGTGACGATCTTCCTGGCTGTTATGTCCTGTGACGATCTCCCTGGCTGTTCTGTCCTGTGACGATCTCCCTGGCTGTTCTGTCCTGTGACGATCTCCCTGGCTGTTCTGTCCTGTGACGATCTCCCTGGCTGTTCTGTCCTGTGACGATCTCCCTGGCTGTTATGTCCTGTGACGATCTCCCTGGCTGTTCTGTCCTGTGACGATCTCCCTGGCTGTTCTGTCCTGTGACGATCTCCCTGGCTGTTCTGTCCTGTGACGATCTCCCTGGCTGTTCTGTCCTGTGACGATCTCCCTGGCTGTTCTGTCCTGTGACGATCTCCCTGGCTGTTCTGTCCTGTGACGATCTCCCTGGCTGTTCTGTCCTGTGACGATCTCCCTGGCTGTTCTGTCCTGTGACGATCTCCCTGGCTGTTCTGTCCTGTGACGATCTCCCTGGCAGTTCTGTTCTGTGACAATCTCCCTGGCTGTTCTGTCCTGTGACGATCTCCCTGGCTGTTCTGTCCTGTGACGATCTCCCTGGCAGTTCTGTTCTGTGACAATCTCCCTGGCTGTTCTGTCCTGTGACGATCTCCCTGGCTGTTCTGTCCTGTGACGATCTCCCTGGCTGTTCTGTCCTGTGACGATCTCCCTGGCAGTTCTGTTCTGTGACAATCTCCCTGGCTGTTCTGTCCTGTAGCGATCTCCCTGGCTGTTCTGTCCTGTGACGATCTCCCTGGCTGTTCTGTCCTGTGACGATCTCCCTGGCAGTTCTGTTCTGTGACAATCTCCCTGGCTGTTCTGTCCTGTAGCGATCTCCCTGGCTGTTCTGTCCTGTGACGATCTCCCTGGCTGTTCTGTCCTGTGACGATCTCCCTGGCTGTTCTGTCCTGTGACGATCTCCCTGGCTGTTCTGTCCTGTGACAATCTCCTGGCTGTTCTGTCCTGTAGCGATCTCCCTGGCTGTTCTGTCCTGTGACAATCTCCCTGGCTGTTCTGTCCTGTGACAATCTCCCTGGCAGTTCTGTTCTGTGACGATCTTCCTGGCTGTTATGTCCTGTGGCGATCTCCCTGGCTGTTCTGTCCTGTGACGATCTCCCCGATTTGTTCTGTGCTGTAGCGATCTCCCTGGCTGTTCTGTCCCGTGGCGATCTCCCTGGCTGTTCTGTCCTTTGGCGATATCCTTGGCTGTTCTGTCCTGTGACGATCTCCCCGATTTGTTCTGTGCTGTGACGATATTTACGGGTGTTTCTATATTGAGACAATTTTCCCGGGTTATATATTATGTACCGTAGCGGTTTCCCTGGTTTTCTTCCTAGATTTTTTTCTCTGTGCTGAGTCCTAGTGTCCCCTCGGGATTGTTCTACTCGATCTTTTCGAGTTTTTTCTACAATGTTGAGATCCTCTGAAGTTATTATTTCCTCTCTTGAGTCCTTTACGGGAGAATTGTTCCGTGTTGGAAATGTGGTGCCTTCCAAGGGTAGTTTTCTACTAGACCTGGGGCAACTTTTCAGTTTCTCTTTGATGGGACTGTGACCAGCCTCTAGGTTATTTCTGCTACATTTTAGGATTGTTCTGGTAATGGCAGTAGCGACACTTACTCGAGTGAAATCGAGAGATATGACAGTTATACACAATTGTCGCGAGAAAAAATAATTACCTAGGCCTTCGAATTACTTTAAATATTTATTTAATGAGTTATATGAGATATTTTAAATATATAAAATAAGAGTTACTATTTACATGAGCCAAATCGACCCAGCCGTTAGAGCAAGAGGGGAGAACTGAGTTTCCACGTGGCACCACTGTTTACCCCGACCGGTCGGTCCAGTCAAGATAAGAGGGAATACCAGGAAACTCTGTCCTCCTGACAATATATATTTTAATACCATAAAACTAAATATCCAAGGCATTGGATTCATACTATGGTACCGTATCATAAAAAAATAATCTTTGGTTCAAGCTACAGATAGAAATTTTGCCGGGAGGATATTAATCTATGAAAATAAAGTCCTCTCTTCCGTCAAAATAGACGCTAAAACTAAACGCCATCTTTTGACCGTCTCCGCAAACTCCCGGACACGGGTTAGTAACAAGGTCTCAAAACCAGTGTTTTGCGGACTTAAAAGGCCTACCTAGAGACCATAGTTTCGGGCTAATGGCCTTCGTCAATTCAAGGCTGTTATAATTTGATTTGAAATTCTCAGTAATATTCTGCTAAAAATAATTCCATCTATAATTCGACTATAGAATTATCCTAGATCTATTTGATATATTCTGAAAATTTCATGAATTCCTTGTGGAACGCGTGAAATCAAAGTTAGTCCTGGACTGACGAAGACCATTAGCCCGAAACCATGATCTCCAAGTCGGCTTTCTGAGTTTTCCAAAGCGGGTGTTGTGTCTTTGTCACCAAAGTCAATAGATGACGTTTTGGTTTTAGCGTCTATTTTAATGGGAGAGGCGACCTTTCTTTTCATGGATGAATCAACCTACTGTGTTTGGGAACATACAGGTAGGGAGGAAATGTTCAAAATGAATAAATATGGTGTTGCCGATGTTTTTTTACAAAACATGAGTTTACAACTGCGAGTTTAAACTCCGAGTCTTTGTTCATTTGAACTAATTGCGAATAGATTGTGCTAGTATAAAACTACACTCATGGACAAAACTTAAGGAAAGTTGTACCTTTCAGCATATATATCGGAATTCAGACAATAACTCTGAAATATATTTGGCATACAGTGACATTTATTGAAGACACGAGAAAACCAAGTGTAAACAAAATTGCCTCCGTCTCCTTAAAAAAAAAAAAAAAGACGACCGGCGTGAACAAAAACTTTCCAATTTCTTAAGTTTGGTCCATGAGTGTATATACTCGTATAATAGAGAAGTTTGAGATGTTTTCAGTTGTACGCTTTTATGGCAAAATGTTAGGAAACTATATCGATTCAATCAAAAACGGGTATGGCCGTGGGATATATCTGCTATGGGAATAGATAATATATAAGGATTTCAGAAAAGCATTCTTAGTTTGTTCTTTAGGGTCCATGGGACTGAAATGTGTAGAATTCTTTATAGATAGGGAGTGAGGATAATCCTCACTGTCCCTCAATGTCTGAAATGGAAATATTTTTGTTTTAATATCAAAATAAGAAATTTTCTACGCTATATTAATCCTTTTTCCTATATGTTTTCACACAATTGTGAGCGTACGACATATGAAAGTGCTTTTATATATATATAAAGTTCCGTACCAGTAAAACAATCGTTGAAAGTTCCGTAGCCGATGGTTGGAGATAGTCAACGACCAATATGAAGGCGATAATCGAAGTAGACACAAAACTACAATAGAGCTGATCGAAGAATTGAACGTCGAGTATTCCGCAGTTGTTCTACCGTCTGAATCAAATGGAAATATTGAAAAATCTCCAGACGAATAACTCTTGTATTGGACAACAAAATAATTCAAAATCACCGTTTGAAGTAGGTATCATCGGCTCTTCTTTTGTGCAATAACATCGGTCCCTTTCACGATGGCTTTGTGACTTTCAGCTGTAGATAGGGATCTTCTACGATCGACCACGTTCAGAGAAACAGCTGGACTACGAGAACGTTCTGAAAATTTTCCTGAATCTCAAATCTCATCAAGTTATTTCGATTGTAGGTTCAGTATGATAGCCTTCTAAACCAAGGCGGAACCATCATTGTCAACACAACGAAGAAATCATTAAAAATTGAGACCGGTCAGCCAGCGTTTTTTAACAGAAAATACACTGTCCTTCCTCATGTCGACGACGACCTCCGAATGTTCACCCGACCCACGCTGCATGTGTTGCAATGTGAGAAAAACTAGATCGATAAATTGATCAATTAGTGAAATATCACATTGAAAGTAGCCGTTAAAAATCGACTCTTTTTAGGTCCCTACTCAATATAATGAAGACTTTCTACGGCAAGTGTTGATGCTGATATCTCACCCATATGGAATCTGTCTTTCATTCTAAGCTAAACTGGCGATGGACAAGTATTCCCTGAGTCATGCGCCGTATTATGTGTGTTAGCTCTCAATAGCAACATTTAGCTCTGGCCCTAGTTGATAGGTGACGCTGTGGTAGTAACTCACCTAACTTCTTAGTTCCATTTATCTTTCAAGCTGAGAAGGCACGAGTCTATGTATTGTTTTGTCAACTAGCATCTTGCAAAGTCCATCAATTGGCGAGGCAGCAATTCCACCGGACGGGTGATGTCATCCGTCTTGCCGCCCAATTTGGGGCTCAGACGTCCCGACCGCCCGCCCATCAATTCCGCGACAGTCCCCAAGATGGATTCTTGCTGTCAAGCTGGATGCATTTGTCTCCTGGGGCCGTCAATTAATCCCCGGTGATCCGTCACGTGCCCGGCGCTATTTGTCATTGGCTGGACCTGCCACGCCCCCCACACGCCCCCGCGTCCACTGATTTTTAATTGGCTCAACTCCCTCAATGGTTGGAGACATCTTTCCATTCTCATTCCAAGACATAGACTCGGTAGGAAGTCGAGAGGAGAGAAATTGATAGAGAGGGAGTGAGAGTGTAGGACTAAGCGTCTCGGGGTTGTTTCAGGCTTTACCATCGAAATATTTATCTCCAAACGCTTTAAAAGAAGTCATCGTTTGGTTGGATTCCTATCCCTTCTTAATTAACAAAGGTCAAAAGAATACCTGAAAGCTTATTCAGTATATGTTGGTAAGCTGTAATTTTAAATATAAAGAGCGTAGTTTGACTTCGAAAAAGCGAATTGCTAGTGGGTTCATTTTGACGAGAATTGTATTTCTATATTTGTTCAAATATGATGCGGCTCAAATTGAGATTGAATGGTTTTGAGCAAAAAAAAAAAAAATCTAATTGAGAAATTTCGACGGTAATACATTCATGGACAAAACTTAAGGAATTTGAAAGTCTTTGATGTCGCTGATCGTCTGTTTTTTGATGGGGACAGAAGAAATTTTGTTCACACTTGGTTATCTCGTGTCTTCACTAAAGGTTACTATGTATCAAAAACTTTCAGAGTTATTGTCAGAATCCCGATATACATGGTAAAAGGTACAACTTCCTTAAGTTTTGTCCATGAGGGTATATTTAAATCAACCTCTTAATTAACGTTTTTAGACAATAAAATACGTTTCTACTACTGCCAAAATTTGTGAGAGGAAAGTATACCTAATTCTTCAGTGATAAATTCTCCTAGATTTTATATGACATAAATAACCTAACATTTGTTTTGTTTATTGTAAATCTTTCCTCTATAAGCATTTTAGTGAAATTTTCATGAAGAAAATTTGTTGGGATGTGTGGTATTTAGGAAACTTACGTCTATACACACATGCATATGCTGAAAATAAAAAAAACAAATATAAAAAAATATGTAGTTTAATTAATAGAGGAACTTATAAATGAAGAGAAATTTCCCTGTTGTATTGTGAGAAATAATTTTTAAAAAAATAAAATAATAAAAAAAAGGTCAGGTTTTTGTATTGAAATCAAAAAAGGCATATCTTGGCAACGAGCACATGAGCTTTTTAGATGCAAGAGCGCCATCTAGTGGAACAGAAATCAATTAAACGTTGATTTAGCCTGTTCCCTGATATTTGGCCAACACATTTTCTTGATATATCAAGAAACGCTCGAAACGCGTTCGTGATTATCAAGAAAATGGGTTGGCCAAATATCAAGGAACAGGCTGAACTAGATTTTGCCATCTAAAAATCTCACGTGCTCGTGGTCAGGATATGGCTCCTTTGATTTTAATATATGATATTGTTTTAAACGAAAACTTGATGATTCTATGCATTCAATAAAATTACAGAGTTATTCCCAAATGAGAAGCAAAGTGTGACGCGAGAGATGCCATTTAGTCAAAGATGGAGGAGCCAAATTTTGATGCGATGTTTGGAATAGAAGAATAGTCAAGTCCCAACAATCGGCACTAGGTCGCTGTGGGATCGGCGGTTCCTGCGGACCTGGAATTAGAAAATCAATTTCAGCTTCCTATCGAGAAATTAGAGGACAAATGCAAATATATTTAGAATTAAAATAATATGTCAACGACGCATATTTCGTTCAATAGACTGGCGTGCTTTTGGATAAATATGATGTCTCATTGAATTCTTTATGGCGTGATGATTTTTTTTGTTCTTGTTACTTATTGAGGATGGAAGACCTGTCGCGTGTTTTTCAACTCCCAGATTCCAAATTGTGAGATCTCAATATGGGGGTTATAAACATCAACTATACCACACCATGAGTTTAAAGCTTCAAATATAAGAAATCATTGGCCATAATTATCGTTCATCAATCTCATCAATGACCTTCACCGCTCTAGAACTTCCTCAATGGCCCTGATCACTACTTTACGAACTAGCTTTGATTATCGCTCTAAGAATTTTTAAATAGCTTTGATAATTTATTTGAGAAACTATTCAAGGCCTTGATCACCGTACCACAAAATTATAGCTGTCCTTGATTCCCGATCTACAAATTATAAATGGTTTTGATCACCACTCTACAAGATTATATAACTGGCCTAAATCAACCCTCTTCAAGTTCATATAACTGGCCTAGATAACCGCTCTACAAGCTCATATAACTGGCCTAGATCACCGCTCTACAAGCTCATATAACTGGCCTAGATCAACCCTCTTCAAGTTCATATAACTGGCCTAGATCACCGCTCTACAAGCTCATATAACTGGCCTAGATCACCGCTCTACAAGCTCATATAACTGGCCTAAATCAACCCTCTTCAGGTTCATATAACTGGCCTAGATCACCGCTCTACAAGCTCATATAACTGGCCTAGATCACCGCTCTACAAGCTCATATAACTGACCTAAATCAACCCTCTTCAAGTTCATATAACTGGCCTAGATAACCGCTCTAAAAGCTCATATAACTGGCCTAGATCACCGTTCTTCAAGATCGTATAACTGGCCTAAATCAACCCTCTTAAAGCTCATATAACTGGCCTAGATCACCGTTCTTCAAGCTCATATAACTGGCCTAGATCACCGCTCTACAAGCTCATATAACTGGCCTAGATCACCGTTCTTCAAGCTCATATAACTGGCTTAGATCACCGTTCTTCATTATCATATAACTGGCCTAGATTACCGTTCTTCAAGATCATATAACTGGCCTAGATCACCGCTCTACAAGATCATATAACTGGCATAGATCACCGTTATTCAAGCTCATATAACTGGCCTAGATCACCGCACTACAAGCTCATATAACTGGCCTAGATCACCGTTCTTCAAGATCATATAACTGGCTTAGATCACCGCTCTACAAGCTCATATAACTGGCCTAGATCACCGTTCTTCAAGATCATATAACTGGCCTAGATCACCGCTCTACAAGCTCATATAACTGGCCTAGATCACCGTTCTTCAAGATCATATAACTGGCCTAGATCACCGCTCTACAAGCTCATATAACTGGCCTAGATCACCGCTCTACAAGCTCATATAACTGGCCTAGATCAACGCTCTACAAGCTCATATAACTGGCCTAGATCACCGTTCTTCAAGATCATATAACTGGCCTAGATCACCGCTCTACAAGCTCATATAACTGGCCTAGATCACCGTTCTTCAAGCTCATATAACTGGCTTAGATCACCGTTCTTCATTATCATATAACTGGCCTAGATTACCGTTCTTCAAGATCATATAACTGGCCTAGATCACCGCTCTACAAGATCATATAACTGGCCTAGATCACCGTTCTTCAAGCTCATATAACTGGCATAGATCACCGTTCTTCAAGCTCATATAACTGGCCTAGATCACCGCACTACAAGCTCATATAACTGGCCTAGATCACCGTTCTTCAAGATCATATAACTGGCTTAGATCACCGTTCTTCAAGCTCATATAACTGGCCTAGATCACCGCACTACAAGCTCATATAACTGGCCTAGATCACCGTTCTTCAAGATCATATAACTGGCTTAGATCACCGCTCTACAAGCTCATATAACTGGCCTAGATCACCGTTCTTCAAGCTCATATAACTGGCCTAGATCACCGTTCTTCAAGATCATATAACTGGCCTAGATCACCGCTCTACAAGCTCATATAACTGGCCTAGATCACCGCTCTACAAGCTCATATAACTGGCCTAGATCACCGCTCTACAAGCTCATATAACTGGCCTAGATCACCGCTCTACAAGCTCATATAACTGGCCTAGATCACCGCTCTACAAGCTCATATAACTGGCCTAGATCAACGCTCTACAAGCTCATATAACTGGCCTAGATCACTGTTCTTCAAGATCATATAACTGGCCTAGATCACCGCTCTACAAGTTCATATAACTGCCCTAGATCACCGTTCTTCAAGATCATATAACTGGCCTAGATCACCGCTCTACAAGCTCATATAACTGGCCTAGATCACCGCTCTACAAGCTCATATAACTGGCCTAGATCAACGCTCTACAAGCTCATATAACTGGCCTAGATCACTGTTCTTCAAGATCATATAACTGGCCTAGATCACCGCTCTACAAGTTCATATAACTGCCCTAGATCACCGTTCTTCAAGATCATATAACTGGCCTAGATCAACGCTCTACAAGCTCATATAACTGGCCTAGATCACCGTTCTTCAAGATCATATAACTGGCCTAGATCACCGCTCTACAAGTTCATATAACTGCCCTAGATCACCGTTCTTCAAGATCATATAACTGGCCTAGATCACCGTTCTTCAAGATCATATAACTGGCCTAGATCACCGCTCAACAAGCTCATATAACTGGCCTAGATCACCGCTCTACAAGCTCATATAACTGGCCTAGATCACCGCTCTACAAGCTCATTTAACTGCCCTAGATCACCGCTTTTCAAGTTCATATAACTGGCCTAGATAACCGCTCTGCAGGCTCATATAACTGGCTTAGATCGCCACTCTACAGGCTCATATAACTGGCCTAGATCACCGCTCTACAAGCTCATATAAATGGCCTAGATCACCGTTCTTCAAGATCATATAACTGGCCTAGATCACCGCTCTACAAGTTCATATAACTGCCCTAGATCACCGTTCTTCAAGATCATATAACTGGCCTAGATCACCGCTCTACAAGTTCATATAACTGCCCTAGATCACCGTTCTTCAAGATCATATAACTGGCCTAGATCACCGTTCTTCAAGATCACATAACTGGCCTAGATCACCGTTCTTCAAGATCATATAACTGGCCTAGATCACCGCTCTACAAGCTCATATAACTGGCCTAGATCAACGCTCTACAAGCTCATATAACTGGCCTAGATCACCGTTCTTCAAGATCATATAACTGGCCTAGATCAACGTTCTACAAGTTCATATAACTGCCCTAGATCACCGTTCTTCAAGATCATATAACTGGCCTAGATCACCGCTCTACAAGTTCATATAACTGCCCTAGATCACCGTTCTTCAAGATCATATAACTGGCCTAGATCACCGTTCTTCAAGATCACATAACTGGCCTAGATCACCGTTCTTCAAGATCATATAACTGGCCTAGATCACCGCTCTACAAGCTCATTTAACTGCCCTAGATCACCGCTTTTCAAGTTCATATAACTGGCCTAGATAACCGCTCTGCAGGCTCATATAACTGGCTTAGATCGCCACTCTACAGGCTCATATAACTGGCCTAGATAACCGCTGGCTTTCATCACTGCTCTGCATCCTCATCGCTGGCTTTCTTCACCACTCTGTGATATCATCGCTGGCATCCATCATTAGACAGCTCTTCTTCGCTGCTCTCTTCTACAATAGAAAAACATGTCAGGTCTGTAATCGCAACTTAGATTTTTTATACAGCCTAATACTACCATCATTATTTTTTAAATGCGATGACGTTAAAATTTAAGTGACATTTAATCCACGTTCACACATACCTGCGTCAAGTTCACAATAATTAAGTTGTCCCAAAAAAAAAGAAAGAAATAACTAAACTTATTCCTTTTCCTCACTCTCGCGCGCGAACATCAGATGAAATCTTGTCAGAATAATCTAGAAATACAAATCGAAATTGAAAAAAAAAAAAATACTGTGCAAGGGGCTCTTCATCATGAAAAGAGGAATTCCTTCTGAACCCCTCGTTACCTCTATTTACATACTCATGTGAAAGTATAAGATATGGTACATACATGATCTATTTTATACACTTCTTGTATATTATATATATTGCCACGTGGAATATTAGGAAAGACAAACTTCAGGATGACAGCAATTTATTTAGGCAAGAACAAACTATACTATATACAGTTACGAGCGTCATGCGTTATTAATCAAATCATCAGTTTTCATATCTGTCACCGTTTGCTTTTTTTTTTTTTTTGGAATGGCGCTCTCCTATTGGTTGGCTACGATCACGCCACCTTTGCCCCCCCCCCCCCCCCCCCCCCCACTCGCTTTTTCGTTTTTGTAACTATTGTGTTGGAGTGGGTCGCTCCTTAAATAAATGCATATATTAGTTAATAACCAAATGGAATCCTCTCTTTCTTTTTCCCAGTAAGAGACGCCTAGGGAAGCCAACAGTACATAGACAGATAAAGCACATAGGCTATAGTTATTAACTAACATATGCATTTATTTAAGGCGCCAATTTATAATTGTAACAAATAGTATTTGAATAAAAACATTCAATCGGGTAAAACACGGGCGTTGCCCGGGTCATTCGGCTAGTGAATGATAAACAAAAGATAAGCAATGAGGGGAAGTTTACAGAGTGGCAAAATATAAACATCAAAAATGGATACTCTGTTAATAAAATAATAAATACTTTGCTACAATATATTTATCGTTCTGAAAAAAGAACAATTTATATTAAAATCTTCAGGTAATAAAAAGGCATATATTGAATTGAATAAAAAATATTTATTTGCCAATTTATTTATTTTTTCTAATTATTACATACTCCATGGGGCTATCGGTCGTAATGACTTTTCGTGATACATTGGCATAAGGTTTTTGTCTGCTAGCCATTGGAAGACAACGTACCACGCTGAAAATAAACAATGAGAGGTGGATATAAGGATATTATTCAGAGAAGGAGCGACAATCACAGGAGTGATTATGGAAAAATGAAGCCAAATATTAGAAAAAAAAGGTTAAATAAATCTACAATGAAATTTTATGGTAATTTCTTTGTACGTGGCTCTTTATGTTATAAATTGTGTCTGTCAAGCTCAGACGTTCATGAAATAAGCTGACCAACAGATTTTAAGAAGACAATGAGAAGGTTTAATTCTGAAAAGTGGTTTGCAAAGAATATTGATTACTTTACCACGAGATAACACAAGGATGTATGTGGCCACTCTCTTTTATTGATTTTTGGCTAACCATAGGATTCCTTTTCTTCCCAAACATTCTTTTTCACCACATCTAGTTGTTAATAACTTTTTGTTATAACCAAAAATGAAAAGAAATGTCACACGTCGAAAGATCGTATAAAAGAAAAAATTAGAAATATCCTGATGTCCTTTGGAGGATTTTAATTCGTATGTTTAATATTGGAAAAAAAAAGAAGGACGCGATATTTTTATAGAAAGAGTGTTTTTTTTAACGAATTATTTGAATATTTTGAGAATTATCTATAGAGTGGACAGGTATATAATGACCACACATTTACATATATAAAATAAGGGCAGACGGATATAACCCCGAGACTAAGGGGTTAAAGCCAGAGTGGCTAGAGGCTGGAGAATCAATATTCAAGCACACAAGTGTGAATGATTATTTTAAAAAAACTCTTACTGGCCAAAGTGTCTATTTTTCATAGAAAAAAAAACTTAATGATGTAGTAAGTCTTTGATGTCGCCGGTCGGCTTTTTTTTTTTTTTTTTTTTAAGGAGACGGAGGCAATATTTGTTTACACTTGGTTATCTCGTGTGTTTTCAATAAAGGTCACTGTGTATCAAATATCTTTCAGAGTTATTGCATGAATCTAGATATACCTGCTAAAAGGTACAACTTCCTTAAGTTTTGTCCATGTATGTACTTTATATAAATATGTAATTACAAAGGAAAATTAATAGAAATGAAGCCAATTTAACACAAATGGAAATTTAGATTATGCTTAATATAACGTCTATGTGGATGGGAGAGGTGCCTTTCATTTTTTTAATAGACAATTTAACTTAGTTCCCATTAAATCAGAATTCCCATCTTAAAGTGTATATTTAGATTTTTTTTTTTTTGAATTTTTTGAAGGATATTATGATTTTTTTGTTTGTTTATTGGATTATAAATAATGGATGATTTGCAAAGTGCGAACTTTATTAGAATATGATTATAAAAACACGGAGAAAAATTCGAGTTAACCTCGGTGTTCTGAAGTGAAATCCTGGCTGGAAGGATGTTCCCCACATGGCCGGGAGTCAGGAGATAACCGCGAAGAGGCGTCCCATTACAATTGAAAGGTATGCAAATTTAAGCGCGGCTGTCACGTAGGGCGCGATCCGGGGATTAGGGAGGACGGGACACATGTCAACTACGATCGATTTCATTTGCAAGGATAAAAAGTGGCGAGGTAATGCCGGTAAGACACGTTGATCTGCATCGAGGCTAATCCCCGTCCCAGCCGCCAGCTGAGCCCCGCAGTCGTGTCCCCGGGGGTCTGCCGGACAACTGATCTTCCTTCCTACACGTATCGTTTGGGATCTAATTGGGAGAGAAAGCTGGCGCGTACATTGCCAACTATTGCGTCATCCTTATCTAGACTTGGTTTGTTACTGTAGTTTCACATCTCTTGGGCAAACTTGCTGTAAATATGGTTGTATTTCGGTTTTTAAATGTCGTTTGGTTATAAATTTACATAGTTTGACTGAATAGAGAATAAAATTGCTTCCCAGAATATTACAAAGCTTTATTTTGGTTTCATTATTTTAATTAAATTTGCCTTTTAGTATAACTCTTTACTTTTCTCAGTTAATTTAAATGAATTTTCGACTTTAAAAGTAAAATATTATTTATTCGTGTATTCTGCTTCTCTGTCAAATTTTAATGTGAAAAAATGCCGAACAGGATACTACATGATATTAAGCAATTTTTTCTTTGGCAAAAAAAAAAAAATCAAAACAATTTCGACTTCTAATTTTTTTTTTTTTTTTTTCAATAGAGAATCGCATTGTACTAAATGTGTGTGTGATTTTTGAATTTAAAAAAAAATCATCTTTATAACACTTAATGAACAATGCAATAAATTAAAAAACCTTCCAGCGAAGCCTCGGCAGTTACGTGTCATATACTGGGATATAAAAGGAATAAGCGAAGAGAAAAGGTTTATAGAAAATATGCAAAGACAGAACCATGACAATAATTTCCTAAATTTTAAACAATAGCCAAGGTGAAATATCATAAAATATATTTGCACATTATCAATATTGATAGTATACAACAGGCGGTAGAAATATTTTGTCAAAATATAAAAATATTGTAATACAACATATTGTAATACCTTGAAAAAGGTTGACGTTCAGCCAACTGAAATATTGGTATTAATAAATACATTATTATTTGATCCAATATATGCCATTTTAATTAATCATAAATATATATTTAAAGACACAAGCATGATTATTTTGATTTTATGTAAATTTAAAATGATGATAGGTAGGAGAATTAAAAATATTTAAAGATGAGTTCTACTTACTCTGTTTCTCTAACATACGTTCTTGAATATTTTCAATTTGTATATGCACTCATGGACAAACTTAAGGAAGTTGTACCTTTTAGCATGTACTGGGTACGGCAGCTATTTGAAAACAAAATGATGTCAATGGGAAAAAATTAATAAACAATGGAAAAAAGCATTACATAATAAAGTTTTATATAGATGAACACATACACCTAAAGGATCACATCATTCAATGAACCCGCCATCAACGGCAATAACAGCTTCTATACGCTGTCCGACTGTAGGCAGTAATGAGATGGGTCTTGGGAATGTTTGCCATTGCATCCACTATAGCAGCTCTGTGTTGTGGGAATGACTATTGGAGTCCCTCTCAACTACACCCCACACGTAATAGTGCAGCGGATTGACTTTTGGTGAGCTGGGGGCCAAACGTTAGGTGTGGCATGGTCGTGAAGATTCTCGGTCATCAATTCTTGGCTCCTCGGGATGTTTGAGCTTGTTCAGAAGGCGATTGGCTCTGGTAAAGCGATTCACCATGGATTTTTTTTCTGGACATGAACTGTTCTCTCCGCATCACGTATGATTTGTAACGGAGGTTCTGATGAACCACACGGTCGGATGGTAGCCTCATCAACCTGCAGCTCTCTGTCGAGTGCCCTCATTGACTTCCCAGAGTCCTCATCGATGGCAGCTGGGACACAGCTTATAAAGTCTGGCGTCCTGATACTGTCAGAACGTCGACAATGTCGTTTCCTTTGGGAAACTTCCGCCACATCATCCTTTGCAGCTCCCAATTCTCTCCGAACTTTGAAAACAAATGATCGGGTGACTTTCAAGAATTCAGCAGTTTCTGAATCAGCCAAGGAGACAATGACTAAATGTCTCTATATTTCTTGCGCAAGAGTAGGTTCTCTGCCATGCCTACCTGCAACAGAAAAAAACTATGTTACTATAACACACAGGTGCAGCCGCATCCTGTATATCAGGATTCAGACAATAGCTCTGAAATATATTACAGTGACCTTTATTGAAGACACGAGATAACCAAGTGTGAACAACCTCTGTCTCCTTCAAAACAATAGACATCAGGCGATATTAAATATTTTCCACTTCCTTAAGTTTTGTCCATGAGTGTATATGGCCTGAAAAATGTAAGAACTTGTCACCGTCATCATTATAGGTAGAAATGATTCAACAAAATAAGAAATTTTCAAAGGCCATTATTCACCATTTTCCTTTACCTGCATTACAACAGGCGCTTGTTGTAAAGTTTCCTAGATGATGAAGCTAGTTTAATTTCTATAGTTCGACCTAGGACAAACCTAGTAAACCTCAAAGTTTAAATCCAACAATAATTCAGTACCGTTGGAACAGATAAGTCGATACTTCAGGAAAACCCCTCCCTATATAACCAATCTCCCTGTGTGACCACTTTTGTAAAATCAAAAATACTCCCATTTACTTATCTGATACAAATGACTACCTTCCTTCTTTACATTCATAGAAGTTTCTTCTGGTTCAACAGAATCAATTTTTCTTTTATTTCTTAATGGGTATCGGTCCAGTCTCTCCACCAGTTGTAGCGTAGAAAATTAGTCTTGGAATATCTTGAGATGTAAGCGTATTTATTGATGACGTCAGCACGACTAATCGACAATTATCAACAAATTAACAAAACTATCTACAGCTAGGGAATCTTGAACAAGTAAGCAAAGAAATATTTGTAAGATAATTTTACAAATACAGAGTAATATATATTTTTATAATCTGTTGAATATTTTCATTGAATAATATTATATTAAATAATAAATTATTTCTTCGCCACAATATTTTTTTTTCGGATGGAGGGTGGTGGGAGTATTTCTTAAATATTTTCTAGAGAATATATGTATAATATTATTATATGCATCTTTATTTTACGATTTTTTTTGAAAGTTTTTGGTAACATATTTTATTCGGAAGGGGGATGGAGGTTGGACAATACATTAGAATAAACACTAAAATAATTATCTATATATAGATGTCACAATATCGTTGCGGAATTTCTTGTTGTTCGATGAGAATGGTGAGGATTGGTTGAAACGCAGTCGTTTGAGTGGAAAGTGAAGCATACAGTTAGGAATAATCAGGACACGTGATGGGGTTTGAAAATAAAAGGCAACTGGTTTGGAGGAAAGAAAGCTTGAGAAAGCGGAGCGATTTTGACTATTAACTATCGGATCACATGGTGATGACCGACTTGACTATGGGATGAGTTGAGAGAGAGATCTCTAGAGCAGATGTTACCTTGGTGAGAGCGAGTCGAAGACCACCAGGTGTTGTTCCGATGGAAGCGAGTCGATGACTGACTATTCTAGGTTCTCGATTTAACACCAAGACTTATCTTCTTTCCCATTGGTCGAAAGGTGTCACATGACCGTTTTCTATTGGTTGACCTATTTAGGTGATACTTTCTAATTGGTCCTTGCCAATGTCTTTGTCGGAAGACACGCCCGGCCCTGCCCAGGAAATACTGGTCGTTAAACTTAGCTTTTATGATTTCCGGGGTCATAAGGTTAACTGTAACTTTATTAATAGTTGTGTTCTCTTCTAAGCCTACTTCCTAGGTTTTTCTCTAAGGCGTTCTATCCTCCAGTTACCTTTGTTCTTTTATTAAATCTTTTTAAAACATACATTGTACATACATAGTGGGTCGGGGGTGCATACAGTTATATACAAATTATGACATAGATATACAAGGACCGGTCAATAACTAATGCATAATGACCTATGGAAAAGTTTAGTTGATTTCTGTTCCACTAGATGGAGCTCTGCCATCTAAAAAGTTCATGTGAGCGGTCAG
>CP092881.1:6566636-6577460 GCA_030710605.1 Cordylochernes scorpioides | reverse complement strand
AATAAGAAATTATCTACGCTATATTCATCCTTTTTCCTCAATGTTTTCACACAATTGTGAGCGTACGACATATAAAAGTGCTTTTAAAAAGTTGCGCACCAGTAAAATAATCGTTGAAAGTTCCGTAGCCGACGGTTGGAGATAGCCAACCACCAATATGAAGGCGATAATCGAATCTGGCACACAAAACTACAATAGAGCTTATCGAAGAATTGAACGTCGAGCATTCCACTGTTGTTCTACCGTCTGAATCAAATGGAAATATAAAAAAAAATCTTCAGACGAATAACTCTTGTATTTAACAACAAAATGTGTTGACTTTGCTTAGAATATTTAATGAAACTGATTCCAAGAATTAATAATTAAACATTATATTTATTGATATACAAGAGAGAGATCAAAATATAAAAGGGAAACTAATATTGAACAAAGGAACTTTTTTTCTTCTTTCGGTTAGCGCCTATTTACCTGTGAGCTTACACACACTCTGTGGTAGCAATTATTTAATATATATACAACAAAATAATTCAAAATCACCGTTTGAAGTAGGTATCATCGGCTCTTCTTTTGTGCAATAACATCGGTCCCTTTCACGATGGCTTTGTGACTTTCGGCTGTAGATAGGGATCTTCTACGATCGACCACGTTCAGAGAAACAGCTGGACTACGAGAACGTTCTGAAAATTTTCCTGAATCTCAAATTTCATCAAGTTATTTCGATTGTAGGTGTAATATGATAGCCTTCTAAACCAAGGCGGAACCATCATTGTCAACACAACGAAGAAATCATTAAAATTGAGACCGGTCAGCCAGCGTTTTTTAACAGAAAATACACTGTACTTCCTCATGTCGACGACGACCTCCGAATGTTCACCCGACCCACGCTGCATGCGTTGCAATGTGAGAAAAACTAGATCGATAAATTGATCAATTAGTGAAATATCACATTGAAAGTAGCCGTTAAAAATCGACTCTTTTTAGGTCCCTACTCAATATTATGAAATCTTTCTACGGCAAGTGTTGATGCTGATATCTCACCTATATGGAATCTGTCTTTCTTTTAATTCTAAGCTAAACTGGTGATGGACAAGTATTCCCTGAGTCATGCGTCGTATTATGTGTGTTAGCTCTCAATAACAACATTTAGCTCTGGCCCTAGTTGATAGGTGACGCTGTGGTAGTAACTCACCTAACTTCTTAGTTCCATTTATCTTTCAAGCTGTGAAGGCACGAGTCTATGTATTGTTTTGTCAACTAGCATCTTGCAAAGTCCATCAATTGGCGAGGCAGCAATTCCACCGGACGGGTGATGTCATCCGTCTTGCCGCCCAATTTGGGGCTCAGACGTCCCGACCGCCCGCCCATCAATTCCGCGACAGTCCCAAGATGGATTCTTGCTGTCAAGCTGGATGCATTTGTCTCCTGGGGCCGTCAATTAATCCCCGGTGATCCGTCACGTGCCCGGCGCTATTTGTCATTGGCTGGACCTGCCACGCCCCCCACACGCCCCCGCGTCCACTGATTTTTAATTGGCTCAACTCCCTCAATGGTTGGAGACATCTTTCCATTCTCATTCCAAGACATGGACTCGGTAGGAAGTCGAGAGGAGAGAAATTGATAGCGAGGGAGTGAGAGTGTAGACTAAGCGTCTCGGGGTTGTTTCAGGCTTTACCATCGAAATATTTATCTCCAAACGCTTTAAAGGGAGTCATCGTTTGGCTGGATTCCTATCCCGTCTTAATTAACAAAGATCAAAAGAATAACTGAAAGCTTATTCAGTATATGTTGGTAAGCTGTAATTTTAAATATAAAGAGCGTAGTTTAACTTCGAAAAAGCGAATTGCTAGTGGGTTCATTTTGGCGAGAATTGTCTTTCTATATTTGGTCAAATATAATGTGGCTGAAAATGAGATTGAATGGCTTTAAGTGACAAAAAATTCTAATTGAGAAATTTATACGGTGATACACTCTTGGAAAAAACTCAAGGAAGTGTAAAATCATTGATGTCGCCGGTCGTCTGTTTTTGGAAGAAGACAGAAGGCCTTCTGATATTCCTCGCATCATAGCTGGTGTGGAACCCGCTCTCAGAGGCCTTAACCACCAAGACACCCATAGGATCAGGCATTTTGTCACCTCCACCCTTCAACGACCCTACAATATCCCTAAACCGTCCCTAGCCATGAATAGGGTTATCTCCCGTCTTAAACGCAATAGAGACATAGTCATAACAAAATCCGACAAAGGCTCACAGACCGTAATTCTCAACACTACCGTTTACAAGCAAAAAATGCAAAACGTTCTCGACCAACACTCCATTTTTTCTGCCATCACTGAACAGGAACATAAAACATCCGTTAAGAATTTCCGTTTACTATTGTTAAGATTAAAAAGGTCCCAGCAGATCACTAAAGAGCAATATAACGACTTCACAGCTAACCTCGCCCAAATAGCCTACATTTACGGCCTTCCAAAAATCCACAAGCCCGATGTTCCCCTCCGACCAATCATATCTTACCATCTCTCTCCGGCATATACCCTGTCAAAATTTTTGTCCAACTTCTTGACCCCCCTTCTACAGTCTCCCCCATGGGAATATACCATTGCAAACTCCCCCTCGTTTGTGTCCTATATCACCAGCCTCACACCTCCCCCCAGGTCCATAATGGTTTCTTTCGATGTAACGTCTCTATATCTCTCACTTGCCCACCCCTTGATCATTAATAGTTTACGCACTTTCCTCGAAAATGCCCCCCTGTTAGACACCCTCACCGCGGAGACGGTTGTCGAGCTCACTTCCATATGCCTAGGCATGTCCACCTTCACATTTGATACCCAGTTTTTCAAGCAGACCAAGGGCTCCCCCATGGGTAGCCCCCTCTCAACCGTGGTGGCTGAGGTTGTCATGAGGTCACTGGACCAATGGATCACTTCACGCCATTCTTCAGACATCTTTCTCTGGAGGCGGTACATCGATGATACCTTTTGCTTGGTAAGTGAGGTATCTGCCTCTCACATCCTATCTGACCTCAACTCCTTCCACCCAGACATAGCCTTCACCCATGAAACAGAAAATCACTCAGTCCTACCTTTCCTAGATACACTAGTCATACGCACCCCCAGCAGTTTCCATACCTCAGTATACTATAAAAACAACACACCCCCACACCACACAAACTTCCGGTCACATTGCCCAACACCACACAAAATCAATACAGTTAGAGCTCTCACTAAACGTATCTTTACTCATTGTTCCCTCCCGTTATTCCAAACAATAGAAAAGGCTAAAATATTTTCATATTTATCCAAATCCGGCTACCCGACCCCCTTCATTCTTAAACACATGCATGACCCTCACCACAACAGTGCTCCAGCTATACACAGAAATATTTGCTCCCTTCCTTTTTGCCCCCAGTCCATCACCATAGCCAGGTTTTTAAGGCAACACGGCATTACAACATACTTCCAGAACCCACCTAACATCGCCACACTAATCCGACACCCCATTACCAGATCTTCCCTTCATGCGAGTTCTCTCCGTTCTGGTGGTGCTGTCTATTCCGTCTCTTGCGACCAATGCAATGCCACTTATGTCGGGGAGACGGGTAGATCCGTCGCCATCAGAATGGTTGAGCATTCCAGAAACATCTCTAATAAAAACCTAAATTCCCCTATTTACAGTCATTCTATGCAAACCGGTCATACATTCAATCTAACAAAGCCATCCATTCTATACAACAATATCAATAATAAGTACCAAAGACTTTTACTAGAGGCATTTGTGTCAATAAAAACAAACAGCATCAACAGGCATATAGATATACCAGAACAATACCATATGTTATGTGAATAGCCATAGGTGGCATTTACCTGCCCTTGATTAACACCATTCATAGTGCATATGTACTTAGTCCAGATTTATTAGCATTTAATCCCTATAATCTTTTTAGCATATTTGGTTCTTATTTTTATCTTTAAATACTTTTATCTTTTGCAGTTATGTAAATTTTCTTTTCAGCTTTGTGTATATATGGATCCTCAGCGCGTTTATTACTCTTACCTGATGAAGGACGATATGTCCGAAAGCTTGTGTGCATGCTAATAAAAGAAGCTCCTCTTCCCACTTTGTAAACTCGTTATTAACCTTCAGTGAAGAGCAGTTCTACTTAATTCCCAGATTCCAAATTGTGGGATCTCATGATGGGAGTTATAAACATCAACTATACCACACTATGTGTTTAAAGCTTCAAATATAGGAAATCGTTGGCCATAATCATCGTTCATCAATCTCATCAATGACCTTCAGCGCTCTATAAATTCGTCAATGGCCCTGATCACCACTTTACGAACTAGCTTTGATCATCGCTCTAAGAAATTATAAATAGCTTTGATAATTTCTCTGAGAAACTATCCAAGGCCTTGATCACCGTACCACAAAATTATAACTGTCCTTGATAACCGATCAACAAATTATAAATGGTTTTGATGACCAGTCTACAAGCTCAAATAACTGCCTAGATCACCGCTCTACAAGCTCATATAACTGGCCTAGATCATCTCTTCTCAAGGTAATATAACTGGCCTAGATCGCCGCTATGCAAGTTCATATAATTATCCTGGCATACCGCTTTTCAAGATTATATAACTGGCCTTGTTCACCACTCTACAAGCCCATATAACTGGCCTAGATCACCGCTCTACAGGCTCATATAACTGGCCTAGATCACCGCTCAACAGGCTCGGATAACTGGCCTAGATCACCGCTCTACAGGCTTATATAACTGGCCTTTATCACCGCTATACAGGCTCATACAACTGGCCTAGATCACCACTCTACAGGCTCACACAACTGGCCTAGATCATCTCTTCTCAAGGTAATATAACTGGCCTAGATCGCCGCTATGCAAGTTCATATAATTATCCTGGCATACCGCTTTTCAAGATTATATAACTGGCCTTGTTCACCACTCTACAAGCCCATATAACTGGCCTAGATCACCGCTCTACAGGCTTGGATAACTGGCCTAGATCACCACTCTACAGGCTCATATAACTGGTCTAGATCATCGCCCAATAAGCTCATACAACTGGCATATATCACCACTCTACAAGCTCATAAAACTGGCCTAGATCACCACTCTACAGGCTCACATAACTGGCCTAGATCACCGCTCTACAAGCTCATACAACTGGCCTAGATCACCGCTCTACAGGCTCATATAACTGGCCTAGATCACGGCTCTACAGGCTCTTATAACTGGCCTAGATCACCACTCTACAGGCTCATATAACTGGCCTAGATCACCGTTTTACAGGCTCATATAACTGGCCTAGATCACCGCTCAATAAGCTCATACAACTGGCCTAGATCGCCGCTCTACAAACTCATACAACTGGCATATATCACTACTCTACAAACTCATATAACTGGCCTTTATCACCGCTCTATAAGCTCATAAAACTGGCCTTTATCACCGCTCTATAAGCTCATAAAACTGGCCTTTATCACCGCTCTATAAGCTCATAAAACTGGCCTTTATCACCGCTCTATAAGCTCATAAAACTGGCCTTTATCACCGCTCTATAAGCTCATAAAACTGGCCTTTATCACCGCTCTATAAGCTCATAAAACTGGCCTTTATCACCGCTCTATAAGCTCATAAAACTGGCCTTTATCACCGCTCTATAAGCTCATATAACTGGCCTTTATCACCGCTCTATAAGCTCATATAACTGGCCTTTATCACCGCTCTATAAGCTCATAAAACTGGCCTTTATCACCGCTCTATAAGCTCATAAAACTGGCCTTTATCACTGCTCTACAGGCTCATATAACTGGCTTAGATCACCACTCTACAGGCTCATAAAACTGGCTTAGATCATCACTCTACAGGCTCATATAACTGGCCTAGATCACCGCTCTATAAGCTCATAAAACTGGCCTTTATCACCGCTCTATAAGCTCATAAAACTGGCCTTTATCACTGCTCTACAGGCTCATATAACTGGCTTAGATCACCACTCTACAGGCTCATAAAACTGGCTTAGATCACCACTCTACAGGCTCATATAACTGGCCTAGATCACCGCTCTATAAGCTCATAAAACTGGCCTTTATCACCGCTCTATAAGCTCATAAAACTGGCCTTTATCACTGCTCTACAGGCTCATATAACTGGCTTAGATCACCACTCTACAGGCTCATAAAACTGGCTTAGATCACCACTCTACAGGCTCATAAAACTGGCTTAGATCACCACTCTCCAAGCTCATATAACTGGCCTTTATCACCGCTCTATAAGCTCATAAAACTGGCCTTTATCACCGCTCTATAAGCTCATAAAACTGGCCTTTATCACTGCTCTACAGGCTCATATAACTGGCTTAGATCACCACTCTACAGGCTCATAAAACTGGCTTAGATCACCACTCTACAGGCTCATATAACTGGCCTAGATCACCGCTCTATAAGCTCATATAACTGACCTAGATCACCGCTGGCTTTCATTATTGCTCTGCATCCTCATCGCTGGCATCCATCATTAGACGGCTCTTCTTCGCTGTTCTCTTCTACAACAGAAAAACATCTCAGGTCTGTAATCGCTACTTAGATTTTTTTATACAGCCTAATTTTCAAATGAGATGACGTCCATATTTAAGTGACATTTAATCCATGTTCACACATACCTGCGTCAAGTTCAATATTTAAGTTGTCCCGAAAAAGAAAGAAATAACTAAACTTATTCCTTTACCTCACTCTCTCGCGTGAGCATCAGAAGAAATCTTGTCAGAATAATCTAAAAATACAAATCGTAATTGATAGAAAATACTGTCCAAGGGGGTCTGTCAAGCTCAGACGATCATGAAAAAAATCTATCAGCAGATTTTAAGAAGGCTACGAGAAGGTTTAATTGTGAAAAGTGATTTGCAAATAATTTCGAATACTTTACCACGAGCTAACACAAGGATGTATGTAGCCACTCTCTTTTATTGATTTTTGACTAACCATAGGATTCCTTTTCTTCCCAAACATCTTTTTTCATCACATCTAGTCGTTAATAACTTTTTCTTATAGTCAAAAATGAAAAGAAATGTCACACGTCGATAGATGGTATAAAAGAAAATTTCCTGAAGTCTTTCACTTTGGAGGATTTTAATTCGTGTTTTGAGTATTGGAAAAAAAAAGAAGGACGCGATATGTAGATATAAATATGGGGCTATTTTTTAACGAATTAGTTTAATATTTTGAGAATCATCTATAGAGTAGAGAAGGTATATAATTATTACACATTTATATATATATTAAAAATAGAGCAATCATTAAATAAATCTTTAAATAAAAAGGTATATATTGGATCAAAATATCATTTATTTTACCAATGTTGATACACATTAAAATGTTATAATACCTTGATAAAGGTTGGCGTTCAACCAACTGAAATATTGGTAAAATAAATGATATTTTGATCCAATATATGTCTTTTTATTTAAAAATTTACATACACTGCGTGACATTGAAAATGGAACACCAAGAAATAGTGGCCAGAAAATTATGCAAATTTCAGGGTAGACGCGCCTAACCGAGTTATGCAAATGATGTAAAATGCGCAGCTCTCGTGCGCACATGGAGTAAGATATAAGGGAAGGAACTTGCAGAAAGGACAGTATTCGTGTCGTTATTTCTTCAAGGAAAATCATTGTAGAAATTTTGCTCTTGTGTCAAAAGACACGTGTAATAACAGAGAATGCCAGGTCATCGTAAACGGAGGCAGTTCAAGCAGACAGACGCTTTTACGAGGGGCATGGTGATCGGACTGAAAAGGGCAGGTTGGTCCATACGTCAAATCGCAGCTGATACATACCTTGGTGCGTCCACGGTGCACCGACTGTGGAGAAGATGGTTGGAACAAGGAAATGTGGCAATTTATAGGAATGTCGGTGCAACCAGAGTGACGTCAGCACGTGTGGATCGGCGTATCCTTCGACAAGCAGTGGCGGCCCCACAAGCCACTTGTACCGCCATCCTGCAACATGTGCAAGACACCCTAGATCATTCCATCTCGACCAGAACCATTTCCCGTCGATTGGTTGCTAATGGCTTGCACTCATGCCGTCCGCTAAGAAGACTGCCATTGACCCCACCGAATAGGCGCCAACGTTTGGAATGGTGCCGGGCTAGATCGACGTGGATGACGGAATGGCACAGGGTCGTGTTCTCAGATGAGTCGCGTTTCTGCTTGTCCAGTGATAGTCGCCGTGTACGCGTGTGGCGTCGACGTGGAGAAAGGTCCAATCCGGCAGCAATTGTGGAACGCCCCACCGTGCGACAACGTGGAATCATGGTTTGGGGCGCAATCGCGTATGATTCCAGGTCACCTTTACTTCGTATTCAGGGCACTATGACGGCCCAACGATACGTTGATGATGTGCTGCGACCGGTGACACTCCCCTACCTTCAGGGAGTACCCAATGCCCTTTATCAGCAGGATAACGCCCGACCGCACACTGCTCGCATTAGCCAACAAGCTCTGCAAGATGTACAGATGCTTCCCTGGCCACCGTACTCTCCTGATCTCTCACCAATCGAGCACGTCTGGGACATCATTGGACGCCGTTTGCATACCTTGCCACAGCCGCGTTCAGAAGACGAACTGTGGCAAATGGTTGAGAGGGAATGGAGAGCCATCCCTCAGGACGCCATCCGTACTCTGATTGACTCTCTACCTAGACGTGTTGCTGCGTGCATCGCCGTCCGCGGTGGTCCTACTTGCTACTAAGCCGACGCCGTTCTCGCTCTGTATTATGACTATCATTTTGAAATAAAGATCACTTATTGTTCGTCCCTGTCTCTCTCTGTCTGCCGAGTTCATCACTTTCTGGCCACTATTTCTTGGTGTTCCATTTTCAATGTCACGCAGTTTATATGAAATACGGGCGAACGGATATGACCCCGAGCCTAAGATGTGATCAAGCCACTGACTAGAGCCTAGGAAATTAATATCCAAGCAAGTGTGGATGATTATTTTGAGAAACTCACTACTATATAAACACTCATGGACAAAAACTTAATGAAGTAGAAAGTATTTGATGTCGCCGGTCGTCTTTTTTTTTTTTTAAGGAGACGGAGGAAATTGTTGTTCACACTTGCTTATCTCGTCTCAATAAAGGCCACTGTGTAATAAATATCTTTCAGAGTTATTGTATGAATCTCGATATACATGCTAAAAGGTACAAATTCCTCAAGTTTTGTCCCTATATGTACTTTATATAAATATATAATTAAGAATTAATAGAATTGAAGCCAATTTAATATAAATGGAAATTTAGATTATGCTTAGTATAGCGTCTATGTTGACGGGAGAGATGATCTTTCATTTTTTAAATAGACAATTTAACCTAGTCCCCATTAAATCAGAATTCCCATCTTAAAGTGTATATTTAGTTTTTTTATTTTTTTTTATTTTTTGAAGGATATTATGATTTTTTTTTGTTTATTGAATTATAAATAATGGATGATTTTCTAAGTGGGAACTTTATTAGAATATGATTATAAAAACACGGAGAAAAATTCGAGTTAACCTCGGTGTTCTGAAGTAAAATCCTGGCTGGAAGGATGTTCCCCACATGGCCGGGAGTCAGGAGATAACCGCGAAGAGGCGTCCCATTACAATTGAAAGGTATGCAAATTTAAGCGCGGCTGTCACGTAGGGCGCGATCCGGGGATTAGGGAGGACGGGACACATGTCAACTACGATCGATTTCATTTGCAAGGATAAAAAGTGGCGAGGTAATGCCGGTAAGACACGTTGATCTGCATCGAGGCTAATCCCCGTCCCAGCCGCCAGCTGAGCCCCGCAGTCGTGTCCCCGGGGGTCTGCCGGACAACTGATCTTCCTTCCTACGCGTATCGTTTGGGATCTAATTGGGAGAGAAAGCTGGCGCGCACATTGCCAACTATTGCGTCATCCTTATCTATGCTTGGTTTGTTACTGTAGTTTCACATCTCTTGGACAAACTTGCTGTTGATTTGATTGTATTTCGGTTTTTAAATGTCGTTTGGTTATAAATTTACATAGTTTGACTGAATAGAGAATAAAATTGCTTCCCAGAATATTACAAAGCTTTATTTTGGTTTCATTATTTTAATTAAATTTGCCTTTTAGTATAACTCTTTACTTTTCTCAGTTAATTTAAATGAATTTTCGACTTTAAAAGTAAAATATTATTTATTCGTGTATTCTGCTTCTCTGTCAAATTTTAATGTGAAAAAATGCCGAACAGGATACTACATGATATTAAGCAATTTTTTCTTTGGCAAAAAAAAAAAAAATCAAAACAATTTCGACTTCTAATTTTTTTTTTTTTTTCAATAGAGAATCACATTGTACTAAATGTGTGTGTGATTTTTGAATTAAAAAAAAAAAATCATCTTTATAACACTTAATGAACAATGTAATAAATTAAAATACCTTCCAGCGAAGCCTCGGCAGTTACGTGTCATATACTGGGATATAAAAGGAATAAGCGAAGAGAAAAGGTTTATAGAAAATATGCAAAGACAGAACCATGACAATAATTTCCTAAATTTTAAATAATGGCCAAGGTGAAATATCATAAAAATATTGCACATTATCAATAATAATAGTACAAGGGGTATAAATAATTTGTCAAAATATAAAAATATTGTGTGATACAACATATTGTAATACCTTGAAAAAGGTTGGCGTTCAATCAACTGAAATATTGGTATTAATAAATACATTAGTTTTTGTGATCCAATATATGCCATTTTAATTATGCATAAATATATATTTACAGACACAAGCA
>CP092881.1:6539648-6560193 GCA_030710605.1 Cordylochernes scorpioides | reverse complement strand
CGCGGCGAAAAAATTAAGCCAAAAGAAAGAGGAAAGATTTCACAATTGTTTTTGAGATGTTTCAAATGTCAATATTTACAGTACTGAGATATATGACTAAATTATAGCACACACACACATGGTGATCAAAATATATTTTTTATCATTAGAAAACGTAATTTTGTAGGTTGGTTTTAAAATGGAGTTGTAAATTATATTTACGTCACAGCCTTTTTTAAACATTTTATTCCAACGTTTCGGAAACCTCTATCGTTCTTTTAAAGGTTTTATTTTCTACAATTTACTTTTATACCAAATTCTGAATGATTTGATATTTAAAAAGCATGGAGTGGCTCGATACTCCAAACATAACGAAATAAATACAAAGAAATTAACGAAAAAGTAAACATATCTACAAAAAGGTTTAAAATAAAAGTGGTTTAATTAAAAAGACATATATGGGATCAAAAATAATTTATTTACCAATATTTCAGTTGACTGAACGTCAACCTTTTCAAAGGTACAACAACGTATTTATTTTATATAAACTCAGTGCTACATAACGTCAAAAAATAATATAGTTAAGAATATGTTTAGTAGTTTTAAATGATTATTTTGTGATGTGTTAATTAATTAATTAATTAATTAACTTTATTAACATCATGAAACGCGATATCCCAAACTCAGGGATATTTGCGCCAATACATTTCACTGCATTACAGCAATACGGCTATATACAATCCTGTTCAATTCATTATTTTACATAAATTAACTAAAGAAAATTGTCCAAAGAGAAAAACAAACAACAAAGCAAAACACACAGAGCAAGCATCGCAGTTCTTTTTTTTTTTTCTAAGATTCCTTCTCTTTTTTCCAATTCAAGAGAAAGTTGTATATGTATTTACAAAATTGATCAAAATTTTTATACTTTTCTTTTTTGTCTACAAATTCATCAAGCTGTCCAATACGACCAAATCTATTTTCCCTAAAATCCCGGAAAATTGGGCACTCCAGAAGTAGATGTCTCGCGTCTTGAATTTCACCTCCGCAGAAGCATCCTGGTTCCTTCACGACGCCGATAGTTGCCAAAAATTTCCCAAAATTGCCATGATCTGTAATGAATTGGATATTATAAAAATTTGGACGGAAAAATCTTGGAATTCCTAATACGAAAAAGCTTCTGAAAATTTCATTAGTGTTCTCAAAAATTTCATTCATTTTTGCGTGTAAGAATGATTTGACTATACTTGGAGCATGGGGTTCGTAAGTAATTAGATCTTCAATGGACATTTGAGCTAGATCAAATTTGATTATTCTGGATTCTATATAATCTGTTAGGAGTGGAATTTTTGCCAAGCTATGCACACAGTTTGATGAAGTGGTTTTGTATGCTCTAACTGCCCATAAAATGATCTGGTACTGCATGGAGTTCAGTTTTTGTTTACAACGATTGTTTAAATATTTGAACCAAATTTCAGAACCGTATGTAAGTACAGGCCTAATTTATTTACCAATATTTCAGTTGACTGAACGTCAACCTTTTCAAAGGTACAACAACGTATTTATTTTATATAAACTCAGTGCTACATAACGTCAAAAAATAATATAGTTAAGAATATGTTTAGTAGTTTTAAATGATTATTTTGTGATGTGTTGGTATTTTCATTTTTTGACGTTTTGATTTTTCACCTTATTTTCTCTATTAGGCAAGCAATCACGCTCTTTTAGTATTACAGTTGTACAAAGGAGATTAAAAATGGAAAATGCCGGAAAAACTTCTTTTATGAGAGAAGATTTAAAAAATGCAGTCTAATCCATTCTTTTTTTTTTTGCTTATCCCTAGTACACGTGGTACAGGCCATGATAATCATGGTGGGTAGTTAGCGACTGCTTTTTACTGTAAGCGCACCACATGTCTACACATGTGAAAAGCAGTTCCACCTAATCCATTCTTCTTTATCTTGAACCATATATGTATATAATGAAGGGATAAGAAGCGCCAAACAGAATCACACCGTACAATGAGGTTAGGTGACAACAGGGTCAAATCAACCCTAGCGTCACCCCATCATCTGCGCTAATTCAATCGACTCCCGTGGAGCGGACAACGTCGTTAGCCTATTGATCGTCTGCGTGGCGCGCGTCTGCCCTGTATTTCCACACTGCTACAAAACTTCCGGACATTTTGGAGAGTTACTCTTTGTGTGAAAAACAAAATTTATTTATCGTAATTCAAACAAATTATTCGATGATTCTTAGTAATAAAATAATAATTATTTAAACATTCTATTAGCGATAATCATCGAGTGTTTATATATTGTTCTTACACTATCGTCAGACATTCCACGTACTACAGCAATGGCTCTAGCTAGTGCCGTTGCTACATCTAGCCACACACTATACCCTTGTTTAAATTTATGGGAATAGCGCGCCGTCTATATATGGGAATTGTGATTTATTGCGCGAATTTTGTATTATATAATTAATATACCTAAACTGCAATACTGATAAAGGAAGATTTTTAATCGCACCAAAATTCATGCTCTGTATGCCATTGTTGGATATAAAGTCATTGTTGAATTATAGAGTTTTGGTTTACCTATAGTTATTTTATTGTTAAGATAAACCAAAACTCTATAATTAAGATATACCGTGGTTGAATCTAAGGTCATTGTTGAGATGTACCGTGGTTTAATCTAAGGCTTTTGTTGAGATATATCATTGTTTAATCTATGGTTATTGCTGAGATATATCATTGTTTGATCTAAAGACATTGTTGAAATTTACCATTGTTTGATCTAAGGCTTTTGTTGAGATATATCATTGTTTAATCTATGGCCATTGTTGAGATATATCATTGTTTGATCTAAAGACATTGTTGAAATATATCATTGTGTGATCTATGGCCATTGTTGAGATATACCATTGTTTGATCTATGGCCATTGTTGAGGTAACCGTGGTTTGATCTAAGTCCATTGTTGAGATATACCATTGTTTGATCTAAGACCATTGTTTGATCCAAGTCCAGCGTTGTGATATACCATTGTTTGATCTAAGACCTTGTTTGATCTAAATCCATCGTTGAGATATACCATTGTTTGATCCAAGCCCATCGTTGAGATATACCATTGTTTGATCTAAGTCAAGTGTTGAGATATACCATTGTTTGATCTAAGACCATTGTTTGATCTAAGTCCATCGTTGAGATATACCATTGTTTGATCTATGGCCATTGTTGAGGTAACCGTGGTTTGATCTAAGTCCATTGTTGATATATACCATTGTTTGATCTAAGACCATTGTTTGATCTAAGTCCATCGTTGAGATATACCATTGTTTGATCTAAGTCAAGTGTTGATATATACCATTTTTTGATCTAAGTCCATCGCTGAGATATACCATTGTTTGATCTAAGTCCATCGTTGAGATATACCATTGTTTGATCTATGGCCATTGTTGAGGTAACCGTGGTTTGATCTAAGTCCATTGTTGAGATATACCATTGTTTGATCTAAGACAATTGTTTGATCTAAGTCCATCGTTGAGATATACCATTGTTTGATCTAAGTCAAGTGTTGATATATACCATTTTTTGATCTAAGTCCATCGCTGAGATATACCATTGTTTGATCTAAGTCCATCGTTGAGATATACCATTGTTTGATCTATGACCATTGTTGAGGTAACCGTGGTTTGATCTAAGTCCATTGTTGAGATATACCATTGTTTGATCTAAGTCCATCGTTGAGATATACCATTATTTGATCTAAGTCAAGTGTTGAGATATATCATTGTTTGATCTATGGCCATTGTTGAGGTAACCGTGGTTTGATCTAAGTCCATTGTTGAGATATACCATTGTTTGATCTAAGTCCATCGTTGAGATATACCATTATTTGACACAAAGCAATAACGCGCCATCTATACATATAAAATAAAAGGATTTAAAAGCGCGAATGTTTCTTTTATACATAAAACGAACTTCTACTGTCCTTACTGCGATGAAAATATATATATTGGGAGGGCTTGGCTCATCAGTGGTGAACCCTCCCAGCGGTTTCGCCAATTTAATCCACCAGACCGCTTCTCAGAGCTCTAATACTGTATTGGATCATTCTGCTTTTATATGCTACACTGAAGGATGGAATCTTAGAAATGGTTTTCAAGTAAACTATGGACATAAGCTTATAGGACAGTAGAATTATTTGATCTAAGTCAAGTGTTGAGATATACCATTGTTTGATCTAAGTCCATCGTTGAGATATACCATTATTTGATCTAAGTCAAGTGTTGAGATATACCATTGTTTGATCTATGGCCATTGTTGAGATATACCATTGTTTGATCTATGGCCATTGTTGAGATATACCATTATTTGATCTATGGCCATTGTTGAGGTAACCGTGGTTTGATCTAAGTCCATTGTTTGATATAAGTCCATTGTGTTGAGATATTCCATTGTTTGATCTATGGCAATTGTTGAGATTTACCATTGGTTAATCTAAGGGTATTGTGTAGAGATAACTATTGTTTAATCTAAAGTCATTGTTGAGATATACCATTGGTTAATCTAAGGGTATTGTAGAGATAACTATTGTTTGATCTATGGCCATTGTTGAGATATACCGTTGTTTCATCTATGGCCATTGTTGAGATATATCATTGTTTGATCTAAAGACATTGTTGAAATATATCATTGTTTGATCTATGACCATTGTTGAGATATACCATTGTTTGATCTATGGCCATTGTTGAGGTAACAGTGGTTTGATCTAAGTCCATTGTTGAGATATACCATTGCTTGATCTAAGACCATTGTTTGATCTAAGTCCATCGTTGTGATATACCATTGTTTGATCCAAGCCTATCGTTGAGATATACCATTGTTTGATCTAAGTCCATTGTTGAGATATACCATTGTTTGATCTAAGACCATTGTTTGATCTAAGTCCATCGTTGTGCTATACCAGTGTTTGATCCAAGCCTATCGTTGAGATATACCATTGTTTGATCTAAGTCAAGTGTTGAGATATACCATTGTTTGATCCAAGCCCATCGTTGAGATATACCATTGTTTGATCTAAGTCAAGTGTTGAAATATACCATTGTTTGATCTATGACCATTGTTTGATCTAAGACCATTGTTTGATCTAAGTCCATCGTTGAGATATATCATTGTTTGATCTAAGTCCATCGTTGAGATATACCATTGTTTGATCTATGACCATTGTTTAGGTAACCGTGGTTTGATCTAAGTCCATTGTTGAGATATACCATTGTTTGATCTAAGTCCATCTTTGAGATATACCATTATTTGATCTAAGTCAAGTGTTGATATATACCATTTTTTGATCTAAGTCCATCGTTGAGATATACCATTGTTTGATCTAAGTCCATCGTTGAGATATACCATTGTTTGATCTATGGCCATTGTTGAGGTAACCGTGGTTTGATCTAAGTCCATTGTTGAGATATACCATTGTTTGATCTAAGACCATTGTTTGATCTAAGTCCATCGTTGAGATATACCATTGTTTGATCTAAGTCCATCGTTGAGATATACCATTGTTTGATCTATGACCATTGTTGAGGTAACCGTGGTTTGATCTAAGTCCATTGTTGAGATATACCATTGTTTGATCTAAGTCCATCGTTGAGATATACCATTATTTGATCTAAGTCAAGTGTTGAGATATACCATTATTTGATCTAAGTCAAGTGTTGAGATATACCATTTTTTGATCTAAGTCCATCATTGAGATATACCATTGTTTGATTTATGGCCATTGTTGAGGTAACCGTGGTTTGATCTAAGTCCATTGTTGAGATATACCATTGTTTGATCTAAGTCCATCGTTGAGATATACCATTATTTGATCTAAGTCAAGTGTTGAGATATATTATTGTTTGATCTATGGCCATTGTTGAGATATACCATTGTTTGATCTATGGCCATTGTTGAGATATACCATTATTTGATCTATGGCCATTGTTGAGGTAACCGTGGTTTGATCTAAGTCCATTGTTTGATATAAGTCCATTGTGTTGAGATATTCCATTGTTTGATCTATGGCAATTGTTGAGATATACCATTGATTAATCTAAGGGTATTGTGTAGATATATCTATTGTTTAATCTAAAGTCATTGTTGAGATATACCATTGTTTGATCTAAGGGTATTGTAGAGATAACTATTGTTTGATCTAAGGCTATTTTTGAGATATACCATTGATCTTATACCATTGTTGAGATATACCATTGATCTTATACCATTGTTGAGATTTACCAATGTTTGATCTAAGTTCATTGTCGAGATATACCATTGTTTGATCTAAGGGTATTGTAGATATACCATTGTTTGATCTAAGGGTATTGTAGATATACCATTGTTTGATCTAAGGGTATTGTAGATATACCATTGTTTGATCTAAGGGTATTGTAGATATACCATTGTTTGATCTAAGGGTATTGTAGATATACCATTGTTTGATCTAAGGGTATTGTAGATATACCATTGTTTGATCTAAGGGTATTGTAGATATACCATTGTTTGATCTAAGGGTATTGTAGATATATAATTATTTGAACTAAGATCATTGTTGAGATATAACGTCGTGCGGTTTATGGACAGTGTCGAGCTATACCGTGGTTTGATATTTTTGGCATTGAGATATACAGTGTTTTTTTTTTAGAATTTATATAAAAAATTCCGCAGGTACAGGCCAGAAAATATCTCAAAACACAACTAGCTGTGGAAAATTCAGAAAAAAACCTACTCGCCATATCGTGTTTTCAGATTATGGCATTCTTAAAAGGAGAGATACTTGTTTTGGTTGCGCACTGATATTATCTCCTTCACCAAAATTATATTTATTAGACAAATATATTTTACTGGGATTAGAAAGTGGTTAAAATTCTAAGAAATTTTGAAGTATGGATCCTGAGAAATCATTACCTAGAAGAACCATCTCTGGCAGCAATAACAATATCTGGGCATTGAGTCAAACAAAGATTGGATGGCTTGTACAGGTAAAGGCTTCCCATGCAGCTTCAACACAGGGCCGCAGTTCATCGACAGCTGAGACTGTTTGTTCATCATCTCTGTGCAGAACCTACTGTTAAATTATATTGACAAACATTTTCAGTTTTTTTGATCAGTTTTTAGCGGGAAGAATGTTGTCTTCGTTTGTTAGTGAACCAATCTCTCACGCCTTCTCATTGGACGAATGTGGCCATGTCTGTATATAAGAGGGG
The DNA here is from genome assembly GCA_030710605.1 of Cordylochernes scorpioides. Classification (NCBI taxonomy): domain Eukaryota; kingdom Metazoa; phylum Arthropoda; class Arachnida; order Pseudoscorpiones; family Chernetidae; genus Cordylochernes; species Cordylochernes scorpioides. The sequence goes on along the minus strand of CP092881.1, from coordinate 6,552,959 downwards.
ACTAAGGGAATGTGAGGGGGGCCCAGAGCGTGGAGAATTGGTGTGGAGACGCTTAAAGTGTTTTTCTACGTGGTTTTCCGTGTCTGGGGATCTCTTCGCATCCCGGTGTGACCCGAGTCCGATCCCTACCAAAGCTACAATAAAGATAAGTACTGTTTTGTTTTTATTTTACCAATCGCGAGTTTTATTGACTTCCTTCATGTTGTTGGGGTGGTACTCTTGAGTGTACGCTTTTCTGTGTATCAAGTTACATTTACTTTAGGCCCTAGTATATTCCATGTTTGTGTGGTAACCTACAAGTTCAGATCAATAGGCTCTTCTTTCCACATCTCCAGCCAACACCTTTTTGAGCAGATTTGATCGATATACACCATTGAAGTGAGGTCTCTGTACTGGACCATTGCACGGAACTATGGTATATAGGCTTTTATCTAGATTTTCCAAAACTGGTGTGGCAGCATATCTTTTCATCCTAATGTAAATTCGAAACTATTATAGACGCGTATGATTCTTTTAAAAATTAAACAATTTATACTGTCCTTAATTTTTAAAAGAATCATACGCGTCTATAATAGTTTCGAATTTTCATAACAGATGGCGCGCTAATGCATCCTGTATGTGTTATTTAAATAGGTGATGAACAGAATGGATTGTTTTTATGACATTTAACGGAATAAGTGTCTTCCTTATTCACATGGATATATTCGTCTTCCGCAAAATTACACAATATGAAATATTTTAATAATATATCTTATGAAATAAAAAAAGTCTCTCCTAATCCTACAATTGAAATTTGCTGATTGCTTGCGCCATCTGCCGGAATAATTATAAACTAATCATTGATTTTTGTTGTTTAAATCAACGATTAGTTGATATATATTCCGACAGATGGCGCAAGCAATCAGCAACTTTAATTTGCATCATCAAGGAACAGAAGAACAGAACCCCAGATACTTATTAACTGACTGCCCGCTGACCTTAGGGAACTAAATCAACTTCCCGTAACAAATATGCAACATCTGGTCTACACTAAGGACATACACCAAAGATTCAACAAATTCTGAAGAATGTACTTAACTAAATAAGTGACTACTAATGTAATTAATTTGCATACTGATATGTAAATATGTATATATCTCTTTAAACTACTTTTTCTTTTTTGGTTTCATTAAATGTATATATTTCACACGCAAATATCCGATTTGTGGATATAGCGTGTACTCTGCAATTGTTAAATAAAATAAAATAAAAGGAATGCCCTTTTTCTTAATTTATTAACCTGATGACAGTACAATTCTGTAATATTTTTTCACATCTTAACAGGTTTTAAATTAAAAAAAAAAGTCTATCTAGAGGATCTATACAAATGTATTCGACTGAAGACATTTCTAACCTACGCCCATACACAGAGTGACTCTGAGAGTTAACAATAAACCAAATATTTAATTAACATTTTATTACAAAATTCTACATAGAAGAGAGAGAGATCGGATTAAATTAATTACAAAGAGACAAATTCCATTTAGATTACATTTTTTAAAATGGAATCCAATTATATTTTGTTTTCTTCATTTATTGTGTTTAACTCTCATTTTTTATACCACGTTATAATAGGATAATTTAATCAAGATACATTTGTTGAAATATGAATTATAAACATTATTTTTGCGCTATTTTGGCTGTTGCTGTAATTTAAAAGACAATAATATCAGGAACTATTACTAAACCGACAGTGAGTAAAATATCTTGTTATATATATTTTTTACTATAAAAAAGGTCGTTTTGTAACAGAGCGGTCCAAAATACAACTAGAAGAATTATCACTACATAAACTTCTTAAAATATAATTGAGATCTCGCTTTGAGAAAACCACTAAATATTTTACATTTCGACCTATACAATATAATACACTGCGGCCTGTGATTGTAAAACGACACTTGAAGTTACACCGCATGAGTTTCTTTTCAATGAAAAATCAAATTTTTATTTCAAGGTGAAATATTGACTATTTCTAACCTTTTTGGATGAGGTATGAAAGGATGAATTATGAAGAGTAATGACGAAAGGAAAAATAAAAGTGTCCAGGGATGGGAATCGAACCCACAATGTTCCGCTTACAGGGCAGATGCCATGTCCACTAGACTACCCTGGACGTATTTTTCCGTTCGTAAATGATACATAAAGTAACTTATAATACAATATAATACACTGCGGCCTGTGATTATTTCGATCTATGGCTCTCAAATTTTCTAGATAAACTCATTTAAATAAAATTGTCTAAATTTATATTTTAAATTAAACACGTTTTGTCAGTTATATCGGTACTGTAAGAAGAGAGAGAGAGATGGCTTCATTAGGTTGTGCTAACCTAAATTAACTGAGCAATAAAGTAAAACTAAGGATTATATTGTACAACTGCCAACAATCAGCAACGTAGGGAGATATGTTTTACCACCAAAGCTTTAGTGAAGACATTTTCAAATCATCTCAAATTTGATTTTAAAAAGGTGGGAGACACTTGTATGCTCCGTTTAAAAGCTTCCATAATTACATTCAACAATTCTCCTTTACTAAATTCATATGAAGAGAAAAAAGAACTGCAAGAAGAAGCGATATCAGAGTGTTTACACTTATAAAAAGGAACACCTCTGATCATACAAATGAAGGTTGAAAAGATGGTTGCTGCCAGCTATCAAACTAAATATCAGATAAATGTTGTTTTCATTATATATACGTTGGAGAATTTGCATAAAATATTTTAAATAATTCATCACCTACTCCGTAAGAGACTTCTTCTCTAATTTATTAATATTCGCAAGCTTTTTCGAGTTAAAAATTCTTCCACAGACGTTTTTTCCCCTAAAAGTATAAATATTTATAAACGTTATTTGTTTGATATTTCAATTCCGCTAGCAGCTTGATCGCGTCGGATGATTCTCGATTCATCTGTGTGATTTTTGTGTAGTCATTAGTGACATTTTTTTTAAAAATACAACTTCAAAGATGGAAATTTTGCTGAGAAGAAAAATGGATTTTAAAACACACAAAACATACTTGTAGAAAACACTTCTCCTGTCAAAATCGACGTAAAACCTAAGCGCCACCTATAAGCCGTCTATTTTGACGTCCTTTTTTCGCATAAAAATTTCCATCTACATTTGAGTCATAGAATTGGCCCAAACACTTGGCGAAGCTAAAATACCTCTTTGACCAATTCACAAAATGTGCGGATCACATTGAAGACGCCTCAGACTGCCGAGAGTCAGGGGCTAAGACTAGGGTCTTTAGGTAATTTTTCGAATTTGCCAAAACTCTAGCTTTGTCACCGACTTTGTTAAATTGAAGAAACGATTAATAGGTGACGCAGAGGTTTTGTGTCTATGTTGATTGGAGAGGGGTCTTCTCTCTTTTTACAGACGTCATTTATTGATATTCTTTCATCTTTCTTATCTCAGTCATCTATTAGTTAATTTGGTGGCGACATCTGACAGCTCCAGCATTAGACATGTACTCTTTTGGCATGATTTTAATGCCCTCTTTTTATTTCTTCTTTTACATAGCCATTAAAAATGAAAAATAAAACAATATATTTTTAATAGAAGGCTATATTTATAATATTAAAGAGTCCTAATAATATATATAAATAAAATAACTCGATATATATCAATATACAACTTTCATATTTCTAAAGAAGGCGATAAAAAAGAACAGTATATTCGTACATATAAAAAATGTAAATAATAGATGTGTTGTATGGGAGGAAAGAGTCAAAAGAAGGTAAAAGAAAGACCAGATGGACGGCTACAGTTAATACCGGGTAAAAAGGTATTCACTACTGAACCGCACCAAATCTCATTAGACCAATTTTGGAGGGCACTCCAAATGGTGAACCTGTAATCCATCCCCTGACGTCATTCTGATTTAATCCCGCGGGGGATTTAGCCACGGGGTCAACTGCTGGTGGTCAAATACTACCGTACACTATTTATTGCTCCCTCTAGGGAGTGGTTAATTCGACATGCTCCAAAACTAGGACTGCGCTTCGAACTCTGCAATGAAACAGCTTTCCGAAAAAAAAAAAAAAAAACTTGCTTCAATGCACTCAATTCTTGCACAATCCCTTTACATACGTAATATGTAATATGAACGTAATACGTGAATATATTAATTGGATTAAAAAAGACCTTGTCGCATAACAATAAATTTCGCCTTATGGCAGGAGACCCCGGATACACACATATTTACATATACACGGGGAGTCACACGCCTCCTGCCATAAGGTGAAGCCCCTTGTTAGGCGAGCAGGTCATTTTAAAAAGAATCAACAAATACAATGAATGGTCTACTCTCTACTTATATGTTGGGAAGTACTTGTGCAAATCGATCGTGTAAGGAAATAAAACTAATATAGATTTCTATATATTTATATATGGAAAAAATGGGCAGGTGTTGAGATATTAACAACAACAAAAAAAGACATTTCCTGACCGCTCGCATGAGCATTTTAGATGGCAGAGCGCCATCTAGTGGAACAAAGATCAACTAAACGTTGATTTAACTTGTTCCGTGATATTTGACCAACCTATTTTATTGGTAAATAATTTTAAAAAGCCAACCACGTTATAGAAGCCTATTCGTTTTATTTCCTTACATCTTCGGTGTACGCAAAGACTTCCCCACATATAAGTAGAGAGTAGTAGGCCATTCATTGTATTGATATTTTAAAAATGAGCTTCTCGCCTAACACGGGGCTTCACCTTATGGCAGGTGACGGTCACTCCCCGGTCACTCCTATACTGCGTTTTAAAAGCCACCTACATTTCTTGTAAGGATCTCGTCTACTTATTTCTATCCTACATCTTGTCTACCTCTCGATTAACGCGGCTAATTAGTAGATTCTGGGCTCGAATCCTGGTGCAGCTTGATTTTCAAATCTATGTAGAGTTATATCTCTCGGTACGTATTTTCATGACCTAATATGACCCTCGGGGGGGACGGTGGAAGGCTGGTTAAACCGTTTGGTTTTCGACCACTACGACCCGGGTTCGATTCCCGCATTGAACACTTTTTTTCTGTTAAAAAAATGCTCCAATGGCCCCCGATTCTTGAAAAAGTCCAACCCCACCAGCGAGTGCAAGTAACCAAACAGGGTTCTGGCACATTTGTAAGTGCAAAGTCGAACTGCTTTTCACATGTGTAGACATGTGGTGCGCTTACAGTAAAAGCAGTCGCTAACTACCCACCATGATTATCATGGCTTTGAGATAAGAAAGAAGATGACCTAATATGACAGGGAATTTCCCCTAGTTAGCCATCGCAAGAGAATGCGCCGTTCTAAAATAGATTTGGGCAAAGTAGCGCCTATGTGTTAGTTCTACTAGACATGTAAGACTTGGTTGACCGTACTCTAACATGGTACCAGAGTTCTGTTTGAATGCCCCTTGGACGGTAAATATATTTGAGATGGCACAAGAGATATACAAAACCATCTACAGTAAGTTCTTTTAAACTCTTTTTTTTTAATGACGTCTTTTTCAAAGTTGTGTCAATGCGACGCTACCATCGCTTGAATTGATGAACAAAAATTTGTTTTGAATTTGACACTTCTACAAGGAAATTTAATTTTACCTAACTATATGTCTTTGGAGTTATATATTGTGTTTTTGATGATCACTTTTATTTATGAAAAAAAAAATGTTTAGTATATTTCTTGAAGAGAAAAGGAATCTTTTGTCCCCACTGGCGAACTGAGAAGCCAGATCCTCCCAATATTTTCTCATTAAAAATTATAAAACTTTTAAATTTGAATGCTATTTTTTCTTATAATATAAATTCAATTATTTCTCTACAGCCCTTATCCTGCGATGATTAAAAATTGAAAGAGGGAGGGCATGGCTCATCACTAGTGAACCCTCTCAGTGGTTTCGCCATTTTAATCTCCAAACCGCTTCAATATTGTATTGGACTGAATTTCTTATATTCCCTGCAGTTGTTATTGAATACAGTAAATTGATGTTTAGAAGAAACTACGGACTGTATAAATGTATATCTAATTAAATATATATCTCATTGCAGTAAGGGCATTAGGGGATTATTCTAATTTAGTTTAAAAATAGGTATACGCGCTTAAAATAGTTAATAATTTTGAATACAGATGGCGCGCTTACATCAGGTATTTATAAGAATAAACTGCCACACACATCGACCGATATAATTTAACGGATTTATGGCTTCTACCTGGATCGAATATTCCAAAAGACATTGATGAAGGTTGAGCAGGTGGAAGAATTAAGAAAACACATCTCCTGATCGGTCAACTAAATGTTGTTGCTAATGGCTTGCGCCATCTATCAGAATAATTATATATGCAATTGGATCTATCAGAATAATTATATATGCAATTGGATCTATCAGAATAATTATATATGCAATTGCATCCATCAGAATAATTATATATGCAATTGGATCTATCAGAATAATTATATATGCAATTGCATCCATCAGAATAATTATATCTGTGTTTCTGCCATTTCTGGTTGATGACAAAGCCGCAACACCAGCTTTCACAAATTCAGAACGCTCATCTGGAGATTATGGTTTTAGTCTATGGCTTTCGTCAGTTCTGTACGAGCTTTGGTGTTATAAGATCCACAAAGTATTAAATGAGATCTTTAAAAAATGATAAAAAGGCGTTTAGCTGGCAAAGTGGCTAGGCCAACTTTATGGATAAAATAGAAATGTTGTCAGGTGAATGTCACATTTTTCCAGGTCTATTTTGACGGGAGAGGCAGTCTTTCGTTTTGAAAAAAATTGTGCCATTTGTAATGCCGGAATTTTGAATCCAAGACCTATTGTGCTTTCAATCTAAACATTTTTTCAGAAGTTATAAATGATAGCCAAAGTAAAAATATTTAAAAAATTGAAAACCTTTATAAAAATTCTCCCCAACATTTTTTTAATAAAAGAAAAATACCCTCTTTTATTAAAGGATTGAGTCTGTTATGTTCTACAATATTTCTAAACCTTGATTTGTCTTACTACTATTGGCTTTAGCCTTCAATCTTTATTGTCCAAAGCTGAAAGAGAAGTGTCGCCACACGATGTAATGGTGGACTCCTAGAAAGACAGAAATGGTAATGCTTTCGAGATATGGCCCTGGTGCCGAAGTCGTTTAGATGCTGCCTTGCGATGGAAATCAACTGTAAGATTGGAGGCTGGGGTTAAGAAAGGTTATTTCAGACCTTTGGAGGCAGTTATTGTTTCTTTAAGACCAGGTTAAGAAAGATTATTTCAGAACTTTGCAGGCAGTTACTGTTTCTTGAAGACCAGGTCTTAAAGAAAAATATCGACAACGCCCCAAGTTCACCTGCTAAAACTTACGGCCAAGCACAATAGAGACATGACAGCCCCAAATCAGTATGGAGCAAGTCTCGGCATCACGAACCCACATGTCACGTGAACCTATGACGAGGTGACTGAGGGAAAGAGGGATTTATTTTCTTTATTTTCTTTTTTATTGCATAGCAAGAAAGCCAAATATATGCATTCCACTTAGACCTCCTGATAGAAGGGCCCGTTTTAACTCGAGTCTCAAGCATCTCATGTGGACTGATGATCACAATGTGTTTTACCCACTGAACCTTTTAGTCTGATCCCGGCATGTTTTAGAGAGAAGGCAGGACAAGAAATCAACCGGCCAACATTAGGGAAATAAACCACCGTAGGGGTGGGGGGTGGGTAAGGTTTTAATGGTCTGGAGTGATGGCATCCTGCTGACCAGTCCTATACAAAAGAACAAGGAACCCTGACTATAGTGATAGGTATCGAGATGAAATCTTTATGTCAAGCCATCCCGAAATGCATTTAGTTCTCAATTTATTTTACATGGACGATATTGCCCGTACATTTAAACGATATGCTTGAAGGTAAGGAATATTCGTCGGATGTTGCAGACAGCAAGATCTCCAGATCTGAATCCCAATAAGCATGTGTAGCAGGAAAACAAATTGCAAGACACCTCCCATAACTCTCCAGGAACTAAAACCTGTTCTTTTTGGAAAGTAGATACATCCTTAATCTATCCCCTTTTCAAGATCATAACTAACAACATGAGTTCACGCTGTGAATCTTTCATTGCTGTTTGGAAAATAATATCACATTTAATATCAAAAATCCCTTTCAGATATAAACAACCATACTCAAATTTTAAAGAGAGATGCGCCTTTTTTTTTCTCATCACTCTATATAAATTTATTTTTTAAATTATTCATCAATTATCTTTTAATTTATTGGTATGTGGGTATTTATATATCAGAATATATAGTTGAAAATTGCGTTTGTATCATTATTGTCCTCCATTTATTTATTTCAACACACAAAAAACGCGATATCCCGGCTAGGGATAATTGTGTCGACTTATATTTTTAAACAGAAACAGTTATAAACCTATTATACAAGGAATAAATTCAATAAAAAAAAACAATAATATATATTAGGAACCGATCCTACTCTCTCTAAACATAAAACTCCGTATTAAGATCAATCGGAACATATACAGTATGTAACTTCCATAAATCCATACCGACTCTGGATGGCACAAGTGTAAGAAACCAAAATTGATTCGCATTTCTAGTGTCCAAGAAGATTTCATCAGTTTTTTACTCGGAAGTTTGTTGAAATAATTCAATAAAAAAAAAAACAATAATATATATTAGGAACCTGATCCTTATATAGTTTTCTACTTAATCAATCTAGGCTTGATGATGGCAAGGACGTTTTCTTCCATCATTCTCGGACATAGAAGGCACTAGGATGTATGAGAGTGGACAGAGAGACGGTTACAATTGACGAAATATAAAATAAATACAAACTAAAGATCCTTTCTTTCAACAAGCTTCCGAATAAAAAGCAATACTTCATGGACAATAGAAGTACGACTCGATGTTGGTTTCTTACACTTGTGCCATCCAGAGTCAGTATGGATTTATGGAAGTTACATACTGTATATGTTCTGGTTGATCTTAATACGGAGTTTTATGTTTAGAGAGAGCATTGGTATATTTACTTTCAAATGATTAATCAAACATATTTTCAATTTCGAAACATCATGTTACGTTACAAAGTTTTTAAATGAAATTATTTAAACCAATATTTTTTTGAGAATATATTATAAAATCTTATTAAAACTTTCCCGATATATAAAATTACAAAGCGAAATATGGTGGCTATGTTATACTTAGACGTACAAAAGTCAAAATGGTAAAAGTTTTGGGCCAAGTTTTTATTACCTAAAAGTTGACTTTTGACTTGCCTCGCTAGCATATAGAAATGAGAAAATTCAAATAAAGTATAATTTATAGAAAATGTCGAACTCACGGAGTGGTGGTCAAGTAGTCAAAAGGACACATCGAGACGTACCTTCGTCTGATGAAGATGCCGGATCAGCCATGATGCCGCTTACAGAAGATGGGGCGGGGCAGGGGGCGTGGCGTCGCTGACTCTTCATTGGCCAACGCCGACCAATCAGAGCACTGACTCCTGCCACCCCGAATTAGCGTTTTTGGTGTGAGTTATTGGAGGCAAATCGAAAAGTGATTGGAGGCAGGGCTTGCCTTTGAATGTGCCTTGTTTTTTTATTGTTGATTTGCCCATTTCTTTCGTCTTCGAGTTCATTACTTTAACGATGGGGGCTTGTATTTAATTTTGGTAATAAAAATTTATCGCATTTTCTTTTAGGCCTCGTGTACTTGGCAATTTGTATTGATTGCGTCGTCTGACTGCAGCCGATTGTTCTTTGGTTATCATCGGCTGCGTCGTTTTAAATGCGACTTATTTCTTCTTTACATTCCCAGTCCAACCGGCATCATTCTCAAATTTCATAAAGAAGAGAGTACATTCCTGGCTTGGTCCTCACCGCGTACATTCTTTCTTCATTCAAAATATTTTGTGTGTGGTAAAATATATCAAATAATTCAATTTCAAATTTCTCTTCTTTGCATATATCTTTAATAATAATTTGAGTATTTTTTGTTTAAAAAAAAATGTTTAGTGAGCCATTTAGTTACGTATTTGGTTAGGCTTTCTTGATTAATTAGCAACATTATTGTGTTTTAGCTTCACGTTAATTTTATCGCGTGATTTCTAATATGAAGATTTTTGATGAAATGACATCGGGTTCTTTAATATAAAATTTCCCTTTCCAAAAGACTTATGTAATCATATATACATATATATCGAATTTATATATTTGAACCTATATTTTAGTTCTTAAGAATATTGATAATTTAGACGATAGAAAAATTATATTTCAGATTTAAAAAAAAAAAGTTTCTATAGAATCGTTATAAGAACAATGGATCTCTCTCTCCCCACCAATGAAGACTGTATATATTATATATATATTATATATATGTATGAAAAAAAAACAATAGAAAAATAAAAAGGTCAGGTGTTGATATTAATAAAAAAAAAGGCATATCCTGACCAGGAGCACATGTGCTTTTCAGAAGGCAGAGCGCCATCTGGTGGAACAGAAATCAATTAATCATGGATTTAGCCTGTTATATATAGGTATATTTATCAATTATTTTATATATTTATATCTATTTATTTATACATTTATCATGATATAATCATATTTATTTATATTTATTCTATATTTAACCATATATAATCTTATATGGACATTGTAATAAATCAGTTTCAATCTCTCTCTCAGTCTGGTCAATTTTCTTATTTCACAAGTTGATGTAAACAATCTCTTAAACTAATTCAAAAAATAAATATATCCTCTGTGTATTAAGGTGAAAACATCAGAGGTTTCCACGGTTTCTTGTTGTTAAGGTTCTTGAAATAACCGAACTTTGGCCAGAAGAGTTTTTGAAGTTTCGACAAAAATATTTTGTCCTCGTCAAGAAAAAAAAAAACTTTATAGAAAGGCGTTAAAAATATGTTTTAAAAACATTTGAACTAAATTGACACAAAAATAAGAGTACTTTAAACATGAATCAATATAGCACGCCATCTACATTTAAATATTGAAACTATTAAATCACTCATTGTTTTCACTCATTTTCAATCTCAAAACACACACACTGTCCTTAACTTCAATAACAAATATTGGGAGAGCCTAATTCATCAGTGTGTTCTATTCGAAAATAAAAATTCATGTTTTAATCATTTATTTCTTGAGCTCATTTATTTTCCCTCTTCTAGCACCACAAACTAACAATGTTTTTACACCCATGGACAAAATTTTAGGAATTGGAAAGTCTTTCATGTCGCCGGTCGTCTATTTTGGCAAATTTGTTCACACTTGGTTATCTCGTAGGTCTTCAATAAAGGTCATTGCGTAGTAAATATCTTTCATAGTTATTGTCTGAATCTCGATATGCATGCTAAAAGGCACAACTTCCTTAAGGTTTTTTTTTTTTTTTTGTTATATGAGTGTATTTGGAACAGTTGTAAAAATTGTTTTCATCTTTTGAAAAGTTACTCTAATAAAGTACAATCCTCGCCATTTTTTAAATATACATTTTTATTAAACTTATTGAATAAAACAGCAGTTATTGTAGAAGATTGGTGTCTTACAATAGTTGTTCCACAAACTTTCATAACACCCAATATCTTACTAATTTTCACCCTCTTTGAAGATACACAGAATTCCATCTAGTTGAACTTACAATCTCTGTGCCCAAGTCTTGATTCGGCAAACACTTTGTGAATATATCTATCTAGGAATAAATGGAACTTTATTTTTTCTTGAAGAGGACAAAAGATTTTTGTCGAAATTTTTTTCTGGCCGAGGTGGATCTTATTTTTAAGAACTACGAATGCCAGCCAGGAAACCTCAATCTTCAATATGAATGTAAGTCGGTACTTTTTATCCGCCAAAAAGATGAGATTTCTACTTGGCCAATTAAGATGTAGTTTTCCTTATATCTTAGGACATCTCTCTGAAAAGGTTATGTACATTAAAATAAACACTTATGATAAAAAAAAAAGTCGTCGTGGAGTCCCTTATTTTTCAAGAAAATACAATAACATTAACAGAAGACAGGATATCTTCCAAAAGTCGATGAAATAATTTTCCCAAAAAACCAAGCCTGATTTACCCTAATAGAAAATCACCTCCAAAGGTCTACACTGAAACAGGAGGCGCTCTCACTGTGGAAAGAACATCAGACATAATATACTAGATTATAATTTCAAAGACCCAAAACTGTGTGTGTGTGTGTGTTATCTCGGGATGTTTGGTGGACCCGCTCGCATGGTGTGCCTTTACGAGAAATCAAATTTCAAACAAAGTTAAACGATTTGTTTATTATTTTAAATTCTATTTTAATATAATTCTCATGTAGAAGGGTCTTCTAGCCCGAACAATATATAGAGATATTTATTTGTGTAAAATTTTAAGATATTAAATATAATCTTAAAAGAAACTCATCCTTGAATGGTTTCATTTTCTTTTTAACTATATAAAATCACCATTTTTTTTACATAAAAATCCATAGTAGGATACATTAATGAATGCCCTATCATTCCCACTCTCACATAATGAAGCTATATGGCTTATTGAGAATCTTTTTTTAATTTTCCCTAGTACACGTGGTACAGGCCATGATAATCATGGTGGGTAGAAATTGGAGACTGCTTTTACTGTAAGTACACCTCATGTCTACACATGTAGAAATCAGCTCGAATTTTGCACTTAAAAATATGCCAGAGCCCCGTTTGGTTACCTGCACTCATTGGTGGAGTTTTACTTTTGCAAGAATCGGGGGCCATTGGAACATTTTTTATTCAGAAAAAAAGTGCCTAATGCGGGATTAGATCCCGGATTGTGAATGTCGGAATTCGACGGTTTATGCAACTCGCGTCTACCGACTTCCTATTGTAAAATTTAGAAACAATTTGAATATTTTTTTCTCTCTTTACATATTTTAATTATCTAAGAATAGGAAAAAATATCATTTGGAAAGTATGTAAATATATACATATCACATTTTACAAAATTCGAGTTTTCTCCAGCACGCCATTTTGAAAAAAAAAAAGAGAAGAAGACGTTTGAATGTGGAAAAGGAAAAATAATTACCGTCCACGAACGTACGGTTTATGGCCTACAGCGCTACAAAATCGTCAATTTAAAAGTGAATCACTCTCTGTGGACTGATGCTCGGCACTTTAAAAAGTTCAATATTGAACAGAACGAAACACACGCAACATTTGTATAGAAATTTCTAGCACTGTACTCTAATACATCATCAACTTTCTGCTTTAACGCCCAGGGCTAGAAGGCCGTTTTCTTTGATC
>CP092881.1:6446888-6539548 GCA_030710605.1 Cordylochernes scorpioides | reverse complement strand
GATATGTCTTTTTTGTTGTTTATGTTTTTTAAAATTGTTTTTGTTCTTTTAAGTTGAATGTGTGGTCTGTGTTTTCTATGTATTGAACTATGAGGAACTTTTTGTCTTTATATTTGATACATTTATTGTGTTCTTCTATTCTGTCTTTTACTTCTCTACCTGTTTCTCCAATATACACACTGTCATAGTGGGTACATTCTATGGAATAAATAGCTTGGTTATTATAAATTGGTGGGTTAGGATTGTTATTTTTTTTATAATACAATATAATGCGGCTTATGATTGTAGAACGATGTTAGACAAATTTTACCGCAGATGTTTCTTTTGGACGAAAAATCTAAATTTATTTTAAGGAGAAATAACGATTATTTCTCCTTAAAATAAATTACGATTTTTCGTTTAAAAGAAACATTTGCGGTAAAATTTGTCTAACATCGTTCTACAATTGTTATTTATGGTTTGGGAGTGTTTTACTATTGAACCAATGCCGAGAGTATGTTCTGATTACGTGTTTTCTTAATTATCTTGATATTTCAATACTGCTAGGAGAGTATGATATGACCCATGTTGATCTGTATATTTAGCTGTTGTTAGTTGTGGAAGGGATGTAAAATTTCATATTGAGACATTTTTACAGCCCTTCTATAACTTAGATTGTAAAATAATTGCAAAGGTTTAAATACATCAATCAGGATAATTGCAAAAAGTTTCTTTATTCGTTTTTTTTAAATATTATCCCAATGTATAATTATACAAGGTCATTGGAGACTATATTCATTGAACAAATTCACAATCCTGGCAGGGTTGGAATATAGGTCCTGTGTTGAGACTCCCATCTTTATTCATGATTCCTTTATATTACAAATAAAAATATTAAAGAAATTATTTGATGAATGGATGGCAGATCATAACTTCCTTAGGTAAAGAACTATGGATTTATCTTCGAGGTGTGTGCTGCTGTGGTACAGCCAAGTATACAGGCCAACATGTGTCTTACCATATTTTCCCAACAGTATTAAAATAGAGAAAGATTTAAGAAAACACGGAATTAGTACATACTATGAAAATGCTCTCAGCATTGAGTCAATAGTAAGAAACCCCAAAACCAAAAAAAAAAAACAAATAATCCTAAAAACGAACAATTTCTAATTTAATAATTTTATAATCTAATATATATATTTTAGCCCTGGATGAGTTTTAATATTAGTAAATTTGTTGGGAAAAAATTATAGATTCGTAGAAGAAGAGAAAGATCCTTTATTACCTAAAGGTATAAAACAATGAAGAAAGACAAGAGATCAAATTCTATGTACATCAGCATCTCTCACCTAACAGCGTCCTGCCCTATCCAATAACCGCTAGCCAACTAACGAACTAAGAAAGCTACGCTATATAGACAGAGATGTCAATTAACATAACAATACTGAAATTCTATGTAAATCACGAGTATTGTATCGTATAAATATCCGGAATTTCATCAAAATTAAACAGATTACTTTATAGGAAATCCATGTAGTTATGTGTTTCGTTAAAATGAGTTTGTTCTTTTGGTCTGTTGCTTTCTTGGATGAGGTTTCAAATAGGGGAACCATGCAGTAGTTAGAGGCAAAATTTTGTTTTTATTTGAGATCGATTTTATTCCTAATTAGTTTTCTTTTTGATTTAGTGAAGTATCAATTCGTATTTTATATACTGTGTCCATTTCTTTCTGAGTTTGCCGCGTTGGAGCAGAGAGACTTTAATTAAGGCTAATTGATCAAAGAAAACGGCCTTCTAGCCCTGGGCGTTAAAGCAGAAAGTTGATGATGTATTAGAGTACAGTGCTAGAAATTTCTATACAAATATTGCGCGTGTTTCGTTCTGTTCAATATTGGACTTTTTAAAGTGCCGAGCATCAGTCCACAGAGAGTGATTCACTTTTAAATTAACGATTTTGTAGCGCTGAATGCCATTAACCGTGCGCTCGTGGACGATAATTATTTTTCTTTTCCACATTTAAACGTCTTCTTCTCTTTTTTTTTTTTTTTTTCAAAATGGCATGCTGGAAAAAATCTCGAATTTTGTAAAATGTGATATATATATTTACACTAGCCGAATGACCCGGGCAACGCCCGTGTTTTACCCGATTAAATGCTTTTATTCAAATACTATTCGTTACAATTATAAATTGGCGCCGTGGATGTCATTCTTGTATAATATATAAATGAGTTTTAAAAATTGTAAAAATAATAATAATTATAATGCATCGGCCGGGAATCGAACCCACGCTTCCCGCGTGGCAGGCGAGCATTCTACCACTGAACCACCGATGGTTATGAGAAATGGCCATATTTGGGTATTTATTCCATTCACAAAGCAAATGGTGACAGAATTTATTAAGAAAGAATTGATTATGACGCTGATAACTGTATATATTAATACTTTCCAAATGATATTTTTTTCTTATTGTCATATAATTAAAATATGTGAAGAGAGAAAAATATTCAAAATGTTTTCTAAATTTTGCAATAGGAAGTCGGTAGACGTGAGTTGCATAAACCGTCGAATTCCGACAGTCACGATCCGGGATCTAATCCCGCATTAGGCGCTTCTTTTCTGAATAGAAAAATTGTTCCAATGGCCCCCGATTCTTATAAAAGTCAAACTCCACCAATGAGTGAAGGTAAGCAAACAGGGCTCTGGCATATTTTTTAAGTGCAAAAGTCGAGCTGCTTTATACATGTGTAGATATGTGGTGTACTTACAGTAAAAGCAGTCTCCAATTTCTACCCACCATGATTATCATGGCCTGTACCACGTGTACTAGGGAAAATTAAAAAATATTCTCAATAAGCCATATAGCCTCATTATGTGAGAGTGTGAATGATAGGACATTCATTAATGTATCCTACTATGGATTTTTATGTAAAAAAATTGTGATTTTATACAGTTAAAAAGAAAATGAAACCATTCAGGGATGAGTTTCTTTTAAGATTATATTTAATAGCTCTAGATATTGTTCGGGCTAGAAGGCCCTTCTACATGAGAATTATATTAAAATTGAATTTAAAATAATAAACAAATCGTTTAACTTTGTTTGAAATTTGATTTCTCGTAACGGCACATCCTGCGAGCGGATCCACCAAACATCCCGAGATAACACACAGTTTTGGGTCTTTGAAATTATAATCTAGTATATTATATCTGATGTTCTTTCCACAGTGAGAGCTCCTCCTGTTTCACCGTAGACCTTTGTAGGTGATTTTCTATTAGAGTAAATCAGGCTTGGTTTTTTGGGAAAATTAGTTCATAGACTTCTGGAAGGTCTCCTGTTAATGTTATTGTATTTTCTTGAAAAATAAGGGACTCCACGACTAGTCTTTTATATATGTTTGTTATCATAAGTGTTGATTTTAATGTACATTAACCTTTTCAGAGAGATGTCCTAAGATATAAGGAAAACTACATCTTAATTGGCCAAGTAGAAATCTCATCTTTTTGGCGGATAAAAAGTACCGACTTACATTTATATATAAACGATTCTTCACTGATTTATAATATTATAAAGTAAATAAAGCTTTCAGGGCTAAGTTTCTTGTTCAATTTTTTTTATTATCTAGCTTTCAGACTTGTCACTCCTTCAACAGGAGTGTAGAAGGACTGACAAGTCTGAAAGCTAGATAATAAAAAATTTGAACAAGAAACTTAGCCCTGAAAGCTTTATTTACTTTATAATATTATATTTATACTGAAGATAGAGGTTGCCTGGCCGGCATTCGTAGTTCTTAAAAATAAGATACACTTCGGCCAGAAAAGGTTTCGACAAAAATCTTTTGTCCTCTTCAAGAAAAAATAAAATTCCATTTATTCCTAGATAGATATATTCACAAAGTGTATGCCGAATCAAGACTTGGGTACAGAGATTGTTAATGCAACTAGATGGAATTCTGTGTATCTTCAAGGGGGGGTGAAATTAGGAAGATATTGGGTGTTATGAAAGTTTGTGGAACAACTATTGTAAGACACCAATCATCTACAATAACTACTGTTTTATCAATAAGTTTAATTAAAATGTATATTTAAAAAAAAATGGCGAGGATTGTACTTTATTAGAGTAACTTTTCAAAAGATGAAAACAATTTTTACAACTGTTCCAAATACACTCATAGACAAAACTTAAGGAAGTTGTACCTTTTAGCATGTATATCTGGATTCAGACAATAACTCTGAAAGATATTTGATACACAATGACCTTTATTGAAGACCTACGAGATAACCAAGTGTGAACAAATTTGCCAAAATAGACGACCGGCGACATGAAAGACTTTCCAATTCCTAAAATTTTGTCCATGGGTGTAAAAACATTGTTAGTTTGTGGTACTAGAAGAGGGAAAATAAATGAGCTAAAGAAATAAATGATTAAAACATGAATTTTTATTTTCGAATAGAACACACTATCATGGCTCTCCCAATATTTGTTGGTGAAGTTAAGGACAGTGTGTGTGTGTTTTGAGATTGAAAATGAATGAAAAAATGATTTAATAGTTTCAATATTTAAATGTAGATGGCGTGCTATATTGATTCATGTTTGAAGTAGCTCTTGTTTGTGTGCCAATTTAGTTCAAATGTTTTTAAACATATTTTTAACGCCTTTCTATGATTTTTTTTTCTTGACGAGGACAAAAGATTTTTGTCAAAACCTCAAAAACTCTTCTGGCCAAAGTGTCTGTTATTTCAAGAAACTTAACCACACAAGAAACCTCTGATGTTTTCACCTTAATACACAGAGGATATATTCATTTTTAAAAATAGGTTTAAGAGATTGTTTACATCAACTTGTGAAATAAGAAAATTGACCAGACTGAGAGAGATTGAGATTGAAACTGATTTATTTCAATGTCCATATAAGATTATATATGGTTAAATACAGAATAAATATAAATAAATAGGATTATATAATGATAAATGTATGAATAAATAGATAAAAATATATATAAAATAATTGATATATATACCTATATATAACAGGCTAAATCCATGATTAGTTGATTTCTGTTCCACCAGATGGCGCTCTGCCTTCTGAAAAGCACATGTGCTCTTGGTCAGGATATGCCTTTTTTTTATTAATATCAACACCTGACCTTTTTATTTTTTTTTTCTATTGTTTTTTCATACATATATACATATATATATATATATAGTCTTCATTGGTGGGGAGAGAGAGATCCATTGTTCTTAGAACGATTCTATAGAAACTTTTTTTTTTTATCAGAAAAATAAATTTTCTATATCGTGTAGGTTATCAATATTCTTAAGAACTAAAATATACGTTCATATATATAAATTCGATATACAATGATAACGTTGTCTTTTGGAAAGGGAAATTTTATATTAAAGAATCCGATGTCATTTCACCAAAAATATTCATATAAGAAATCACTCGATAAAATTAACATGAATCTAAAACACAATGATGTTGCTAATTAATCAAGAAAGCCTAACCAAATACGTAACTAAATGGCTCCCTAAATATATTTTTTAAACAAAAAATACTCAAATTATTATTAAAGATATACATAGAGGAGAGAAATTTGAAAATGAATTATTTGATATATCACCACACAAAATATTTTGGATGAAGAAAGAATGTACGCGGTGAGGACCAAGCCAGGAATGTACTCTCTTCTTTATGAAATTTGAGAATGATGCCAGTTGGACTGGGAATGTAAAGAAGAAATAGGGCGCATTTAAAACTACGCAGCCGATGATAACCAAAGAACAATCGGCTGCAGTCAGACGACGCAATCAATACAAATTGCCAAGTACACGAGGCCTAAAAGAAAATGCGATAAATTTTTATTACCAAAATTAAATACAAGCCCCCATCGTTAAAGTAATGAACTCGAAGACGAAAGAAATGGGCAAATCAACAATAAAAAAACAAGGCACATTCAAAGGCAAGCCCTGCCTCCAATCACTTTTCGATTTGCCTCCAATAACTCACACCAAAAACGCTAATTCGGGGTGGCAGGAGTCAGTGCTCTGATTGGTCGGCGTTGGCCAATGAAGAGTCAGCGACGCCACGCCCCCTGCCCCGCCCCATCTTCTGTAAGCGGCATCATGGCTGATCCGGCATCTTCATCAGACGAAGGTACGTCTCGATGTGTCCTTTTGACTACTTGACCACCACTCTGTGAGTTCGACATTTTCTATAAATTATACTTTATTTGAATTTTCTCATTTCTATATGCTAGCGAGGCAAGTCAAAAGTCAACTTTTAGGTAATAAAAACTTGGCCCAAAACTTTTACCATTTTGACTTTTGTACGTTTAAGTATAACATAGCCACCATATGTCGCTTTGTAAGTTTATATATCGAGAAAGTTTTGATAAGATTTTATAATATATTCTCAAAAAATATTGGTGTAAATAATTTTATTAAAAACTTTGTAACGTAACATGATGTTTCGAAATTGAAAATATGTTTGATTAATCATTTTAAAGTAAATATATCAATACACAGCTCTCTCTAAAAATAAAACTTCGCAAAGATAGAGGCTGCCTGGCCGGCATTCATATTTATATGAAAAATAGACACTTCGGCCAGTTAGAGATTTTTTTTTTTTCACGTGAGAAAGCCCTTGCAACCTCAGAACAATTTTGAACGCCTTGCCAAATGCT
Source organism: Cordylochernes scorpioides (assembly GCA_030710605.1). NCBI lineage: Eukaryota > Metazoa > Arthropoda > Arachnida > Pseudoscorpiones > Chernetidae > Cordylochernes > Cordylochernes scorpioides. The sequence continues at coordinate 6,532,889 of CP092881.1, read as the reverse complement.
TTATTTTTATTTACTTCTCCTGACGAAGACAAAAGATTTTTGTCGAAACGTTGAGAAAATAAAAAAAAATCTAACTGGCCGAAGTGTGTCTATTTTTCATATAAAAAAATACAGTATGTAACTTCCATAAATCCATACCGACTCTGGATGGCACAAGTGTAAGAAAAGAAACCAACATTGAGTCGTTATTTTCCATTGTCCATGAAGTATTGCTTTATAATCGGAAGCTTGTTGAAAGAAAGAATATTTAGTTTGTATTTATTTTCTATTTCTTCAATTGTAACCGTCCCTCTGTCCACTCTCATACATCCTGGTGCCTGATATGTCCGAGAATGATGGAAGAAAACGCCTTTGCCATCATCAAACCTAGATTGATTAAGTAGAAGACTATAGAAGGATCAGGTTCCTAATATATATTATTGTTTTTTTTATTGAATTATTTCAACAAACTTCCGAGTAAAAAACTGATGAAATCTTCTTGGACACTAGAAATGCGAATCAATTTTGTTTTCTTACACTTGTGCCATCCAGAGTCGGTATGGATTTATGGAAGTTACATACTGTATATGTTCCGATTGATCTTAATACGGAGTTTTATGTTTAGAGAGAGTAGGATCGGTTACTAATATATATTATTGTTTTTATTGTATTTATTTCTTGTATAATAGGTTTATAACTGTTTCTGTTTAAAAATGTAAATCGACACAATTATCCCTAGCCAGGATATCGCGTTTTGTGTGTTGAAATAAATAAATGGAGGTCGATATTGATACAAACGCATTTTTCAACAATATATTCTGATATATAAATACCCACATACCAATAAATTAAAAGATAATTGATGAATATTTTTTTAAAAAATGATATAAAGTGATGAGAGAAAAAAAGGCGCATCTTTAAAATTTGGGTATGGTTGTTAATATCTGAAAGGGATTTTTGATATTAAATGTGATATTATTTTCCAAACTGCAATGAAAGATTCACAGCGTGACCTCATGTTGTTAGTTAGGATCTTGAAAAGGGGATGGATTAAGGATGTATCTACTATTAAAAAAGAGCAGGTTTTAGTTCCTGGAGAGTTATGGGAGGTGTCTTGCAATTTGTTTTCCTGCTACACATGCTTATTGGGATTCAGATCTGGAGATCTTGCCGTTTGCAACATCCGAAGAATATTTCTCACCTTCAAGCATATCGTTTAAATGTACGGGCAATATCGTCCATGTAAAATAATTTGTGAACCAATTGCATTTCGGGATGGCTTGACATAAAGGGCTTAATATTTCATCTGGATACCTATCACTAGTCAGGGTTCCTTGTTCTTTCGTGTAGGACTGTTCAGCAGGATGCCATCACCCCAGACCATTAAAACCTCCACGGTGGTTTATTTCCCTGATGTTGGCCGGTTGATTTCTTGTCCTGCCTTCTCTCTCTAGAACATGCCGGGATCAGACTAAAAGGTTCAGTGGGTAAAACACATTGTGATCATCAGTCCACATGAGATGCTTGAGACTCGAGTTGAAACATGCCCTTCTATCAGGAGGTCTAAGTGGAATGCATATATTTGGCTTTTTTGCTATGCAATAAAAAGAAAACAAAGAAATAAATAAAAGTAAAGAAAATGCAAGAAAATAAAGCCCTCTTTCCCTCAGTCACCTCGTCATAGGTTCACGTGACATGTGGGTTCGTGATGCCGAGACTAGTTCCATACGGATTTAGGGCTGTCATGTGTCTATTGTGCTTGGCTGTAAGTTTTAGGAGGTGAAATTGGGACGTTGTCGATATTTTTCTTTTTAACCTGGTCTTCAAGCAAAAGTACCTGCCTCTAAAGGTATCAAATAATATTTCTTAACCCGGTCTCCAAGAAACAATAACTGCCTCCAAAGGTCTGATATAACCTTTCTTAACCCCAGCCTCCAATCTTACAGTTGATTTCCATCGTAAGGCAGCATCTAAACGACTTCGGCACTAGGACCACATCTCGAAAGCATTACCATTTCTGTCTTTCTAGGAGTCCAAGTGTCGGAGTCCGCCATTACATCGTGTGGCGACACTTCTCTTTCAGCTTTGAACAATGAAGATTGAAGGCTAAAACAAATAGCAGTAAGACAAATCAAGGTTTAGAAATATTGTAGAACATAACAGACTCAATACTTTAATAAAGAGGGTATTTTTCTTTTATTAAAAAATGTTGGGGAGAATTTTTATAGAGGTTTTCAATTTTTTTAATATATTCACTTTTTACTTTTAGCTATCATTTATAACTTCTGAAAAAAATGTTTAGATTGAAAGCACGATAGGTCTTGGATTCAAAATTCCGGCATTACAAATGGCACAATTTTTTTCAAACCGAAAGACTGCCTCTCCCGTCAAAATAGACCTGGAAAAATGTGACATTCACCCTGGAAACATTTCTATTTTGTCTATAAAGTTGGCCTAGCCACTTTGCCAGCTAAACGTCTTTTTATCATTTTTTTAACGATCTCATTGAATTCCTTGTGGATCTTATAACACCAAACAAGTCGGTGGACGAGTAGGTAACATCCTCGATTCCCTACAGTCATGAACCGGGATTGAATCCCGAATTAACATTTTGTTTAATATGTGAATAACCTTCACATATTATTCACTGTTTCAATTATCATAAATTAGGTTGGTCTTGTTGAGCGGTACCTAATAAAGTGATTTTGAACCGGTATAACACCAAAGCTCGTACAGGACTGACGAAAGTCATAGACTAAAACCACGGTCTCCAGTGGACGTTCTGAATTTGTAAAAGATTATGTTGAGGCTTTGTCATCAACCAGAAATTGCAGAAGCGCAGATATAATTATTCTGATAGATCCAATTGCATATATAATTATTCTGATAGATCCAATTGCATATATAATTATTCTGATAGATGCAATTGCATATATAATTATTCTGATGGATGCAATTGCATATATAATTATTCTGATAGATCCAATTGCAGATATAATTATTCTGATAGATGCAATTGCAGATATAATTATTCTGATAGATCCAATTGCATATATAATTATTCTGATAGATCCAATTGCAGATATAATTATTCTGATAGATCCAATTGCATATATAATTATTCTGATAGATGCAATTGCATATATAATTATTCTGATAGATCCAATTGCATATATAATTATTCTGATGGATGCAATTGCATATATAATTATTCTGATGGATGCAATTGCATATATAATTATTCTGCTAGATCCAATTGCAGATATAATTATTCTGATAGATCCAATTGCATATATAATTATTCTGATAGATGCAATTGCATATATAATTATTCTGATAGATCCAATTGCATATATAATTATTCTGATGGATGCAATTGCATATATAATTATTCTGATGGATGCAATTGCATATATAATTATTCTGATGGATGCAATTGCATATATAATTATTCTGATAGATGCAATTGCATATATAATTATTCTCATAGATCCAATTGCATATATAATTATTCTGATGGATCCAATTGCATATATAATTATTCTGATGGATGCAATTGCATATATAATTATTCTGATGGATGCAATTGCATATATAATTATTCTGATAGATCCAATTGCATATATAATTATTCTGATAGATGCAATTGCATATATAATTATTCTGATAGATGCAATTGCATATATAATTATTCTGATGGATGCAATTGCATATATAATTATTCTGATAAATGCAATTGCATATATAATTATTCTGATAGATCCAATTGCATATATAATTATTCTGATGGATGCAATTGCATATATAATTATTCTGATGGATGCAATTGCATATATAATTATTCTGATGGATGCAATTGCATATATAATTATTCTGATAGATGCAATTGCATATATAATTATTCTGATGGATGCAATTGCATATATAATTATTCTGATGGATGCAATTGCATATATAATTATTCTGATAGATGCAATTGCATATATAATTATTCTGATAGATGGCGCAAGCCATTAGCAACAACATTTAGTTGACCGATCAGGGGAAGTATTTTCTTAATTCTTCCACCATCATCAATGTCCCTTGGAATATTAGATCCAGATAGAAGCCATATGTCAATAAATCCGTTAAATTATATTGGTCTATGTGTATAGCAGTTTATTCTTATAAATACCTGATGTAAGCGCGCCATCTGTATTCAAAATTATTAACTATTTTAAGCGCGTATACCTATTTTTAAACTAAATTAGAATAATTTCCTAATGCCCTTACTTCAATGAGATATATATTTAATTAGATATACATTTATACAATCCTAGAAGCATATGTCCGTAGTTTCTTCTAAACATCAATTTACTGTATTCAATAACAACTGCAGGGAATATAAGAAATTCAGTCCAATATAATATTGAAGCGATCTGGAGATTAAAATGGTGAAACCACTGAGAGGGTTCACCAGTGATGAGCCAAACCCTCCCTCTTTCAATTTTTAATGATCGCAGGATAAGGGCTGTAGAGAAATAATTGTATTTATATTATAAGAAAATAGCATTCAAATTGAAAGGTTTTGTATTTTTTAATGAGAAAATATTGGGAGGACCTGGCTTCTCAGTTCGCCAGTGGTGATAAAAGATTCCTTTTCTCTTCAAGAAATATACTAAACAACATTTTTTTTCATAAATAAAAGGGATCATCAAAAACACAATATATAACTCTCAAGACATATAGTTAGGTAAAATTAAATGTCCTTATAGAAGTGTCAAATTCAAAACAAATTGTTGTTAATCAATTCAAGCGATGGTAGCGTCGCATTGACCCAACTTTGAAAAAGACGTCATTAAAAAAGAGTTTAAAAGAACTTACTGTACATGGTTTTGTATATCTCTTGTGCCATCTCGAATATATTTACCGTCCAAGGGGCATTCAAACAGAACTCTGGTACCATGGTAGAGTACGGTCAACCAAGTCTTACATGTCTAGTAGAACTGGATTAGGTCATCTTCTTTCTTATCTCAAAGCCATGATAATCATGGCTACTGTAAGCGCACCACATGTCTACACATGTGAAAAGCAGTTCGACTTTGCACTTACAAATGTGCCAGAACCCTGTTTGGTTACTTGCACTCGATGGTGGGGTTGGACTTTTTCAAGAATCGGGGGCCATTGGAGCATTTTTTTTAACCAAAAAAAAGTATCCAATGCGGGAATCGAACCCGGGTCGTAGTGGTCGAAAACCCAAACGGTTTAACTAGCCTTCCACCGTCCCCCCCGGGGGTCATATTAGGTCATGAAAATACGTAACGAGAGATATAACTCTACGTAGATTTGAAAATAAACCTGCACCAGGATTCGAGCCCAGAATCTACTCATTAGCCGCGTTAATCGAGAGGTAGACAAGATGTAGGACAGAACTAAGTATACGAGATCCTTACAAGAAATGTAGATGGCTTTTAAAACGTAGTATAGGAGTGACCGTCACCTGCCATAAGGTGAAGCCCCGTATTAGGCGAGAAGGTCATTTTTAAAATATCAACAAATACAATGAATGACCTACTACTCTCTACTTGAATGTTGGGAAGTCCTTGTGTACACCGAAGATGTAAGGAAATAAAACTAATGAGTTTATATAACGTGATTGGCTTTTTAAAATTATTTACCAATAAAATAGGTTGGTCAAATATCACGGAACGGGTTAAATCAACGTTTAGTTGATCTTTGTTCCACTAGATGGCGTTCTGCCATCTAAAATGCTCATGTGAGAGTTCAGGATATGCATTTTTTGTTGTTAATATCAACACCTGACCCCTTTTTTTCCTTTTTTTTTTCACACACATAAAACTAATATAGATTTCTATATGTTTATATAGAGATATCTATATTAGCTTTATTTCCTTACATCATCGATGTACACAAGGACTTCCCAACATATAAGTAGAGAGTAGACCATTCATTGTATTTGTTGATATTTTTTAAAGGACCTTCCCGCCTAACAAGGGGCTTCACCTTATGACAGGAGGCGTGTGACTCCCCGTGTATATGTAAATATGTGTAATCCGGAGTCTCCTGCCATAGGCGAAATTTCTTGTTATTGCGACAAGGTCTTTTTTAATCCAATTAATATATTCACGTATTACGTTCATATTACATATTACGTATGTAAAGGGATTGTGCAAGAATTGAATGCATTGAAGCAAGTTTTTTTTTTCATCGCAGAGTTCGAAGCGCAGTCCTAGTTTTCGAGCATGTCGAATTAACCACTCCCTAGAGGGAGCAATAAATAATGTACGGTAGTATTTGACCACCAGCAGTTGACCCCCGTGGCTAAATCCTCCGCGGGATTAAATCAGAATGACGTCAGGGGCGGGGATGGATTACAGGTTCACCACTTGGAGTGCCCTCCAAAATTGGTCTAATGAGATTTGGTGCGGTTCAGTAGTGAATACCTTTTTACCCGGTATTAACTGTAGCCGTCCATCTGGTCTTTCTTTTACCTTCTTTTGACTCTTTCCTCCCATACAACACATCTATTATTTACATTTTTTATATGTACGAATATACTGTTCTTTTTTATCGCCTTCTTTATAAATATAAAATTTTAAAATATCTTTGTTAATTTATATATTGAGCTATTTTTTATTTATATATAATTAGGATTCTTTAATATTATAAAGATATAGCCTTCTATTAAGAATATATTAGGTATGTTTTTTGTTTTCATTTTTTTAATGGATATGTAAAAGAAGAAATAAAAGGAGGGTATTAAAATCCTGCCAAAGGCGCACATGTCTAATTCTGGAGCTGTCAAATGTCGCCACTGCCACCATATTAACTAATAGATGACCGAGATAAGAAAGAAGAATGATTGAGATAAGAAAGAAGAAATAATATCAATAGATTACTTCTTTAAAAAGAGAGAAGACTCCTCTCCAACTCAAAATAGACACAAAACCTCTGCATCACCTATTCACCGTTTCTTCAATTTAACAAAGTCGGTGACAAAGCTAGAGTTTTGGCAAATTCGAAAAGTTACCTAAAGACCCTAGCCCTTGACACTCGGCAGTCTAAGGCGCCTTCAATGTGATCCTCAAGAATTTACTGACATTTTGTGAAATCGTCAAAGAGGTATTTTAGCTTCGTCAAGTCTTTGGGCCAATTCTATGACTCAAATGTAGATGGAAATTTTTTATGCGAAAAAAGGACGTCAAAATAGACGGCTTATAGGTGGCGCTTAGGTTTTACGTCGATTTTGACAGGAGAAGTGTTTTCTACAAGTATGTTTTGTGTGTTTTGAAATCCATTTTTCTTCTCAACAAAATTTCCATCTTTGAAGTTGTATTTTAAAAAATGTCACTAATGACTACAAAAATTCATACAGATGAATCGAGAATCATCCGACTCGATCAAGCTGCTAGCGGAATTGAAATATCAAGCAAATAACGTTTATAAATCTTTATACTTTTAGGAGAAAAACGTCTGTGGAAGAATTTTTAACTCGAAAAAGCTTGCGAATATTAATAAATTAGTGGTGCGACTTTTTACGGAGTATGTGATGAATTATTTAAAATATTTTATGCAAATTCTCCAACGTATATATAATGAAAACAACATTTATCATATTTAGTTTGATAGTTGGCAGCAACCATCTTTTCAACCTTCATTTGTATGATCAGATGTGTTCCTTTTTATAAGTGTAAACACTCTGATATCGCTTCTTCTTGCAGTTATTTTTTTCTCTTCATATGAATTTAGTAAAGGAGAATTGTTGAATGTAATTATGGAAGCTTTTAAACTGAGCATACAAGTGTCTCCCACCTTTCTAAAATAAAATTTGAAATGATTTGAAAATGTCTTCACTAACGCTTTAGTGGTAAAACCTATCTCCCTACGTTGCTGATTGTTGGCAGTTGTACAATTTTATCCTTATGAAAAAATAGTACAAATGTGATATTGTACTGGGATAAGGTGCATAAATTAAGAAAAAGGCATCTCCTTATCGTGCAACTGAAAGTTGCTGATGGCTTGCGCCATCTATCGGAATAAATATCAACTATTCTCGTTGATTTTTGATTATTCCAGAATTGGCCAAATACCCATTCTTGATTAATCAAGAAAAGCTAACCACGGACGCGTTTCGGGCTGTTGGCCCTCATTGGTGCAAGCTTTCTTAATTTAATCCTTAGTTTTACTTTATTGCTTAGTTAATTTAGGTTAGCACAACCTAATGAAGCCATCTCTCTCTCTCTCTCTTCGTACAGTACCGATATTACTGATAAAATGTGTTTAATTTAAAAAATAAATTTAGAACCATTTATTTAAATTAGTTTATTTAGAAAATTTGCGCGTCATATATGTCGAAATGTAAAATATTTCGTGGTTTTCTCAAAGCGAGATATCAATGATATTTTAAGAAGTTTATGTGGTGATAATTCTTCTAGTTGTATTTTGAACGGCTCTTTTACAAAACGACCTTTTTTATAGTAAAAAAAATATCTAACAAGATATTTTACTCATTGTCGGTTTAGTAATAGTTCCTGAAATTGTTGTGTCTTAAATGACAGAAACAGCCAAAATAGCGCAAAAATAATGTTTATAATTCATAATTCAACAAATGTATATTGATTAAATTATCCTATTATAACGTGGTATAAAAATGAGAGTTAAACACAATAAATGAAGAAAACAAAATATAATTGGATTCCATTTTTAACAAATGTAATCTAAATGGAATTTGTCTCTTTGTAATTAATTTAATCCGATCTCTCTCTTCTATGTAGAATTTTGTAATAAAATGTTAATTAAATATTTGGTTTATTGTTAACTCTCAGAGTCACTCTGTGTATGGGCGTAGGTTAGAAATGTCTTCAGTCGAATACATTTGTATAGGTCCTCTAGATAGACTTTTTAAAATTATTTAAAACCTCAAAGCAATAACGCGCCATCTATACATATAAAATAAAAGGATTTAAAAGCGCGAATGTTTCTTTTATACATAAAACGAACTTCTACTGTCCTTACTTGTCCTGGCTTTGTGTTAATTTATTCATAACTGGCCTTGTCTTTATAGTTTGCTGAAGAGCATTACTCGATGCAAATATTTGAATGTAATTCTACTGTCCTATAAGCTTATGTCCATAGTTTACTTGAAAACCATTTCTAAGATTCCATCCTTCAGTGTAGCATAAAAAAGCAGATTGATCCAATACAGTATTAGAGCTCTGAGAAGCGGTCTGGTGGATTAAATTGGCGAAACCGCTGGGAGGGTTCACCACTGATGAGCCAAGCCCTCCCAGTATATTTTTTCATCGCAGTAAGGACAGAAGTTCGTTTTATGTATAAAAGAAATATTCGCGCTTTTAAATCCTTTTATTTTATATGTATTTAAAACCTGTTAAGATGTGAAAAAATATTACAGAATTGTACTGTCATCAGGTTAATAAATTAAGAAAAAAGGCATTCCTTGATGATGCAAATTAAAGTTGCTGATTGCTTGCACCATCTGTTGGATTATATATCAACTCATCGTTGATTTAAACAAAAAAAATCAATAAATAGTTTATAATTATTCCGGCAGATGGCGCAAGCAATCAGCAAATTTCAATTGTAGGATTAGGAGATGTTTTTTTTTATTTCATAAGATATATTATTAAAATATTTCATATTGTGTAATTTTGCGGAATGAAAATATATCCATGTGAATAAGGAAGACGCCCATTCCGTTAAATGTCATTAAAAAAAACATCCTGTTTCATCACCTACTTTCATAACAGATACAGATTAAGATACATTAGCGCGCCATCTGTTATGAAAATTCGAAACTATTATAGAACAATTTTTAACGCCTTGCCAAATGCTTTATTTTTATTTACTTCTCCTGACGAAGACAAAAGATTTTTGTCGAAACGTTGAGAAAATAAAAAACTCTAACTGGCCGAGAAGTTTCTATTTTTCATAGAAATATTATAGACGCGTACGATTCTTTTAAAAATTAAGGGCAGTAGAATTTTTTTTTATTTTTAAAAGAATCATACGCGTCTATAATAGTTTCGAATTTACATTAGAATGAAAAGATATGCTGCAACACCAGTTTTGTAAAATCTAGATAAAAGCCTGTATACCATAGTTCCGTGCAATGGTCCAGTACTGAGACCTCACTTCAATGGTGTATATCGATCAAATCTGCTCAAAAAGGTGTTGGCTGGAGATGTGGAAGGAAGAGCCTATTGAACTGAACTTGTTGGTTACCACAGAAAAGTGGAATATACTAGGGCCTAAAGTAAATGTAACTTGATACACAGAAAAGCGTACACTCAAGAGTACCACCCCAACAACATGAAGGAAGTCAATAAAATTCGCGATTGGTAGAATAAAAAACAAAACAGTACTTATCTTTATTGTAGCGTTGGTAGGGATCGGACTCGGGTCACACCTGGATGCGAAGAGATCCCCAGACACGGAAAACCACGTAGAAAAACACTTTAAGCTTCTCCATACCAATTCTCCACGCTCTGGGCTCCCTCGCATTCCCTTAGTCCCCTCTTATATACAGACATGGCCACATTCGTCCAATGAGAAGGCGTGAGAGATTGGTTCACTAACAAACGAAGACAACATTCTTCCCGCTAAAAACTGATCAAAAAAACTGAAAATGTTTGTCAATATAATTTAACAGTAGGTTCTGCACGGAGATGATGAACAAACAGTCATAGCTGTCGATGAACTGTGGCCTCGTGTTGAAGCTACATGGGAAGCCGTACCTGTATAAGCCATCCAATCTTTGTTTGACTCAATGCCCAGATATTGTTATTGCTGCCAGAGATGGTTCTTCTAGGTAATGATTTCTCAGGATCCATACTTCAAATTTTCTTTGAATTTTAACCACTTTATATATTTTTCTAATAAATATAATTTTGTTATTTGTTTTTCTTCCTAGGATAGAAATTTAAATGGCCAGTAGTGTGCTTTTTGTAATTGCATTAGGAGATAATATGAGCGTGCGACCAAAACAAGTATCTCTCCTTTTAAGAATGCCATAATCTGAAAACACGATATGGCGAGTAGGTTTTTTCTGAATTTTCCACAGCTAGTTGTGTTTTGAGATATTTGCTGGCCTGTACCTGCGGAATTTTTTATATAAATTCTTAAAAAAAACACTGTATATCTCAATGCCAAAAATATCAAACCACGGTATAGCTCGACAATGTCCATAAACCGCACCACGTTATATCTCAACAATGATCTCTTAGTTCAAATAATTATATATCTACAATACCCTTAGATCAAACAATGGTATATCTCGACAATGAACTTAGATCAAACATTGGTATATCTCAACAATGGTCTAAGATCAATGGTATATCTCAAAAATAACCTTAGATCAAACAATAGTTATCTCTACAATACCCTTAGATCAACCAATGGCATATCTCAACAATGACTTTAGATCAAACAATAGTTATCTCTACAATACCCTTAGATCAACCAATGGTATATCTCAACAATTGCCATAGATCAAACAATGGAATATCTCAACACAATGGACTTATATCAAACAATGGCCTTAGATCAAATTACGGTTATCTCAACAATAGCTTTAGATCAAACCACGGTTATCTCAACAATGGCCATATATCAAACAATGGTATATCTCAACAATAGCCATAGATCAAACAATGATATATCGCAACAATCGACTTAGATCAAACAATGGTATATCTCAACGATGGACTTAGATCAAACCACGGTTACCTCAACAATGGCCATAGATCAAACAATGGTATATCTCAACGATGGGCTTGGATCAAACAATGGTATATCTCAACGATGGATTTAGATCAAACAATGGTCTTAGATCAAACAATGGTATATCTGAACAATGGACTTAGATCAAACCACTGTTACCTCAACAATGGCCATAGATCAAACAATGGTATATCTCAACGATGGACTTAGATCAAACCACGGTTACCTCAACAATGGCCATAGATCAAATAATGGTATATCTCAACAATGGATTTAGATCAAACAATGGTATATCTCAACACTTGACTTAGATCAAATAATGGTATATCTCAACGATGGACTTAGATCAAACAATGGTATATCTCAACAATGGACTTAGATCAAACCACTGTTACCTCAACAATGACCATAGATCAAACAATGGTATATCTCAACGATGGGCTTGGATCAAACAATGGTATATCTCAACGATGGATTTAGATCAAACAATGGTATATCTCAACAATGGACTTAGATCAAACCACTGTTACCTGAACAATGGCCATAGATCAAACAATGGTATATCTCAAAGATGGGCTTGGATCAAACAATGGTATATCTCAACGATGGATTTAGATCAAACAATAATCTTAGATCAAACAATGGTATATCTCAACAATGGACTTAGATCAAACCACTGTTACCTCAACAATGGCCATAGATCAAACAATGGTATATCTCAACGATGGACTTAGATCAAAGATTTGTATCGTTGTATATCTCAACAATGGACTTAGATCAAACCACGGTTACCTCAACAATGGCCATAGATCAAACAATGGTATATCTCAACAATGGCCATAGATCAAACAATGATATATTTCAACAATGTCTTTAGATCAAACAATGATATATCTCAACAATGGCCATAGATTAAACAATGATATATCTCAACAAAAGCCTTAGATCAAACAATGGTAAATTTCAACAATGTCTTTAGATCAAACAATGATATATCTCAACAATAACCATAGATTAAACAATGATATATATCTCAACAAAAGCCTTAGATTAAACCACGGTACATCTCAACAATGACCTTAGATTCAACCACGGTATATCTTAATTATAGAGTTTTGGTTTATCTTAACAATAAAATAAATATAGGTAAACCAAAACTCTATAATTCAACAATGACTTTATATCCAACAATGGCATACAGAGCATGAATTTTGTTGCGATTAAAAATCTTCCTTTATCAGTATTGCAGCTTTTAGGAATTTTAATTATATAATACAAAATTCACGCAAAAAATCACAATTCCCATATATAGACGGCGCGCTATTCCCATAAATTTAAACAAGGGTATAGTGTGTGGCTAGATGTAGCAGCGGTATTGGCATTAGCTAGAGCCATTGCTGTAGTACGTGGAATGTCTGACGATAGTGTAAGAATAATATATAAACACTCGATGATTATCGCTAATAGAATGTTTAAATAATTATTATTTTATTACTAAGAATCATCGAATAATTTGTTTGAATTACGATAAATAAATTTTGTTTTTCAAAGAGTAACTCTCCAAAATGTCCGGAAGTTTTGTAGCAGTGTGGAAATACAGGGCAGACGCGCGCCACGCAGACGATCAATAGGCTAACGACGTTGTCCGCTCCACGGGAGTCGATTGAATTAGCGCAGATGATGGGGTGACGCTAGGGTTGATTTGACCCTGTTGTCACCTAACCTCATTGTACGGTGTGATTCTGTTTGGCGCTTCTTATCCCTTCATTATATACATATATGGTTCAAGATAAAGAAGAATGGATTAAACTGCATTTTTTAAATCTTCACTCATAACAGAAGGCTTCAAGCATTTGCCATTTTTAATATCCTTTGTACAACTGTAATACTAAAAGAGCATAATTGACTGCCTAATAGAGAAAATAAGGTGAAAAATCAAAACGTCATAAAATGGAAATACCAACACATGTAAATAATCATTTAAAACTACTAAATTTATTCTTAACTATATTCTTTTGACGTTATGTAGCACTGAGTTTATATAAAATAAATACGTTGTTGTACTTTGAAAAAGGTTGACGTTCAGTCAACTGAAATATTGGTAAATGAATTATTTTTGATCCACAATATATGCCTTTTTAATTAAAACCACTTTTATTTTTAAACCTTTTTTAGATTGATTTAAAAAAAAATACGAGAGATCTATTGAATATATTTATATAAACAAGGAAGTACCTCTGCATCTGTTAAAGAAATTTTTTTTTTCCTTTAACAGATCCAGGCACGCCCTTTTTATATAAATACTCTCTGTAGATATTTCAGGTTTTTGTTCATTTAATTTCTTTGTTCTTATTCCGTTGTGTGTTTGGAGTATTGTGCCGCTCCACACTTTTAAAACATCAGAGATCATGCATAATTTGGTATAAAAGTAAACTGTAGAAAAATAAAACCTTGAAAAGAACGATAGAGGTTTCCGAAACGTTGGAATAAAATGTTTAAAAAAGGCTGTGACGTAAATATGATTTATAACTCCATTATAAAACCAACCTACAAAATGGGGTTTTCTAATGATAAAAAATATATTTTGATCACCATGTGTGTGTATGCTATAATTTAGTCATAAAATCATATCTCAGTACTGTAAATATTGACATTTGAAACGTCTCAAAAACAATTGTGAAATCTTTCCTCTTTCTTTTGGCTTAATTTTTTCTCCGCGGATCTATTCTCATGCGAAATATACAAATCAATTTTTTCTATTATTTCATCTCCTTTACTAAAATTGTGCTTATAGCTGAAAAGGGGGCTTATACGAAAGCTTCTGATAAATAAATAGTTGCAGCATTAATATTTTTAATTCTTTAATGCTTTCTCTTTCCAAATTCGATGTAGCGTGATCAGCTTTTCCCACCACTGAGATGAGATGCATATGTATAAGGGTTGTTACATTCCAGGTCTTTCATTTCCATATTTCCCAACGTTTCAGCGCGACAATCTCCTTTTTCAATGGAAAATACATTTGTTGCTCAAAAGATTGATATAAACCGTCGATTTTCGTCTGCCACGACTTGGGATCGAATTCCTACTTTGGACACTTTTTTTTAAAGAAAACAAAATTGTTCAATGACCCCTGATTCTTTCCAAAGTCCAACCATACCAGTGAGTGCAAGTAACCTAATGAGACTTTATTAGAATCCGGGGAACAATTTTGAAGACGTCCGGATCATGTCCAAATCTTTAGTTACTATTTGATGACACAGTCCTACAGATAGTCCAGTCTCTGAAGATAAGTCTTTAATAGAAATTCTTCTGTTAGATTTAATTAATTCCTTTATTTTGTGCTTGTTTTCCTCGCAACGTAATGATCTTGGACGCCCAGTATGCTGATCATTTACCTTTTCCCGACCTTTTGGGAAGCGTGAAAACCATTCAAAAGTTCTTGAACGGGATAAAGCTGCATCGCCAAAAGCTTCTTTAATCAATTCATACGTCTCAGTAGCACTTTTTTTCAATTTAAAACAAAACTTAATGCAGATTCTCTGCTCTTCGAAAATGGCCATTTTAAAATTAGAAATGCGAACCTTACAAGGAAGTTGTTTTGTTCTATTTTTAGATCGGCGCGTGCGCCACGAGACTCGTGCTTTCAGTCAGGTGTGGTCGAATGTCCAATATTTAACTCTGTATAAAAAAATTTTCTTTAGCTTTTTTATTTATTTTATTTTTTAACCAGTCCTGAAAATTAATGAACGCACCTTGTATATCAGGGGCTTCCAGGGATAATTTTCTTTTTGAAAATTTCAATCCACAAATCTAGAGCTTACGTTCCTGGAAGCCTTGTATATTTCATCTTGATTTTTTAAAACAATATTGGTTGAACAAACCTTCACTTTGACAGAACCTGTGGCCGGGTGTAATATAATAATGTATAAGTTGATTGATCTTTTGTACCATTCTTTCTATTTCTTAGAGAAAAAAAAAGGCTCTCAAATAATACCTTTACCTGCTCAAATCTTAAATACATTCAACCTCACACAAGAATGGACTTCATTATGATCATTTTATATTCGAATTGGAATAGATTTCTGCACGACTAAAATACGCTATTCCACTGTAATAGTTTAGTATGTGTGATGTCTATTTAATTGCCCCGTAAGACACCGCTTTTAGCTTTAATATTTTTCTTAAGTATATTAAAATGATATTTTTATTTTGAAAATGTTTATTATTATTATTATTATTATTATTATACAATTAATTTTGTTTTATAAAAGAAAATATAAAAAAAATCGATTCAATATAAAAGAATTTTAAAAACTAATTGATATATTATCAGAGCAGACGAAGTTAGGTGGAGTCAGTCGGCTGCTGCCAACTTGGAGAGCAGCCGAAGATTTAAAATGGATGGTACGAGAGGAAAAAACCAATTTCCCCAGAGCCAATCTGCAAGCCTTTCACAACTTTGCCAACTTCAGTTCCGTTCGCCATTTGCAAGTGAATAGCAAAGTTTCAATCCAACCTTTTTATTCTTTTTTTGTCAGGGATATCTCAATATATACCAGCTCCTTCCTTTGGCATTCTTAACTTTTAGTTCTTTTTCTTGGGATAGTTTCCTTTCATCCCAAGATTTTTCTCTGCAGGGGAATCTGACGCACGAATTTCCTTTCATGGATTATATTGGGAGTGAAATCGATCTTTGATTTGCATAGTTAACTTTAAAGTATTCTTACGTTGTCAATATTTGATTGTTTGTTGCTGAATAGAAGACTGATTATGTTCTTTGTTTATCTACTTTCTTAAATGAAGGCGTACAACATTCTAATATATCTCTTCACTTCACGTTATTATCCTTGTTATTTCGAAGTCTTTGATGCAAATAAGGGATTGTTACAAATATTTCCTAGATAAAATTATGCGATTATTACTTGTTATTATTATTTATTTAAGTAACCCAGGTTCCTGGAGCGTACAGAAGTCGCCAACTACCCGGGATGTCCTTCTGACCTAAGTCTTCTTGGATTTATATACAATGCCAGTGGAAGTCCAATTAATGAGGTGTCGCCAGGCAGATTTCTTTCTTGGGAGATTTTCTAGGGATGCTGGACATATGTTGGTGATACCTAGGAGAGTGCTGTCTGGAATCTTTGGTATTGGAAGGTTGGGCAAGTGAAGAGGAGGTGGTCTACGGTTTGGTCTTAATCTTGGCAGTGGGGGCAAATTGGGTCTTCTTTCGATACCGTTGCAAGGTCTGCCTGAATGTAACCATGGCCGGTCAAGATTGTTGTGGAGGTAGATCCATGCTTGATGTTTCGAAGCATTTGGAGGAGTAGTTTCGGGGGTAGCAGCAAATCTTCGTAGATTTCTGGTGGAGTAATCTTGGATGTAGAGGTCTGTCCACATTTTGAGGGCTATCTGTTCTTTTTTACCGCGTGCGACGCTCTTTGGGAGGGTGGTAAAGGATAGTGGCAGATTAGAATGTGCTGCAGCCTTTGCCGCCTGATCCGCCAGTTCATTTCCTGGAATACCGCTGTGGCCTTTGATCCAGCAGAGTTGCACATTTGGTGAAAAATGCAGGTTGTAGATTATTTCCGCAATTAGTTGTGTTCTTGGGGGCCAAGACCTACATATGGCTGATAGAGCTGATTGGCAGTCTGAGGCAATGATAAAGTGTTCATTCGGGAAATTCATGGTGATTTTTGTTGCGTAAAGAATGGCAAGCAGTTCGGCTTGGAACGCTGAGCACTCCTGGTGGAGGTTAAGTTGTATGGTTTGTAGAGGAGGTGGTAGGATGACTCCAGCCCCAACTCCTTCTGATGATTGGGATCCGTCTGTGTAAATGGTGGTGACATTTAGTTGTAGTGATTTGGTAAAATAGATTACTTGTTATTGTAAGTCAATGCAAAGGTGAAACGCGCGCGTCTCGCCTCTGAAGGCATATATATGACGTAGGTAGATAAAATATTTTATAAAAATTCCATCTATAAAATAATATATATTATTTATTCTATCTGTTTTAATTTTTTTTTAATTGCAATGAAAGTGTGAAAGAAATCATTCTGCGCTGTAATGATCGATTTATGGTTGTCTGTATTGTTAATATAAGATAGGACACCAAACAATTGGTCATCTCTTTATTGATGATTGAGTTGTATCAAACAATGGTTATTCCTTTGTTGATGGCATTTAGGGATATCAAACAATGGTTTTATCCCTTTGTTGATGGCAGTTAGGGATATCAAACAATGGCTTTATCCCTTTGTTGATGGCAGTTAGGGATATCAAACAATGGTTTTATCCCTTTGTTGATGGCAGTTAGGGATATCAAACAATGGTTTTATCCCTTTGTTGATGGCAGTTAGGGATATCAAACAATGGTTTTATCCCTTTGTTGATGGCAGTTAGGGATATCAAACAATGGCTTTATCCCTTTGTTGATGGCAGTTAGGGATATCAAACAATGGTTTTATCCCTTTGTTGATGGCAGTTAGGGATATCAAACAATGGTTTTATCCCTTTGTTGATGGCAGTTAGGGATATCAAACAATGGTTTTATCCCTTTGTTGATGGCAGTTAAGGATATCAAACAATATTTATTCATTTGTTTATAGCAGCTAAGGGCACAAAGCAATGATTATCCTTTTATTTATATCAGTTAGGGACACCAAACAACGGCTTTTCCTTTTGTTTATATTAGTTAGGGACACCAAACAAAGGTTATTCCTTTTGTTTATATCCGTTAGGGACACCAAACAAAGGTTATTCCTTTTGTTTATATCAGTTAGGGACACCAAACAAAGGTTATTCCTTTTGTTTGTATCAGTTAGGGACACCAAACAATGTGGTCATCTCTTTGTTTATATTAGTTAGGGACACCAAACAACGGTTATGTTACTTTGTTTATATCAGTTAGGAACCCCAATCAATAGTTTGTTATCTATGAATATATGTATGAATAAGTGTAAAAAAGAAATTTGGTACATAGAAAAAATAACTAAAGAATATATAAACAATAAAATAATTTTTCAAATAAAATGGATCCATTTATCCTCCTCCTCCATATCTCCCTCCTTCAGTGCCTTTCTTTACTGAGGGTGGGCCACATGGTCTCTCCATATCTCCCTCCTTCAGTGCCTTCCTTTACTGAGGGTGGGCCACATGGTATCTCCATATCTCCCTCCTTCAGTGCCTTCCTCTACTGAGGGTGGGCCACATGGTCTCTCCATATCTCCCTCCTTCAGTGCCTTCCTCTACTGAGGGTGGGCCACATGGTCTCTCCATATCTCCCTCCTTCAGTGCCTTCCTCTACTGAGGGTGGGCCACATGGTCTCTCCGTATCTCCCTCCTTCAGTGCCTTCCTCTACTGAGGGTGGGCCACATGGTCTCTCCATTTCTCCCTCCTTCAGTGCCTTCCTCTACTGAGGGTGGGCCACATGGTCTCTCCATATCTCCCTCCTTCAGTGCCTTCTATTAAGGGTGGGCCACATGGTCTCTCCGTATCTCCCTCCTTCAGTGCCTTCCTCTACTGAGGGTGGGCCACATGGTCTCTTCATATCTCCTTCCTTCAGTGCCTTCCTCTACTGAGGGTGGGCCACATGGTCTCTCCGTATCTTCCTCCTTCAGTGCCTTCCTCTACTGAGGGTGGGCCACATGGTCTCTCCAAATATCCTTCCTTCAGTGCCTTCTTCTACTGAGGGTGGGCCACATGATCTCCCCATATCTCCCTCCTTCAGTGCCTTCCTCTACTGAGGGTGGGCCACATGGTCTCTCCAAATCTCCTTCCTTCAGTGCCTTCCTCTACTGAGGGTGGACCACATGGTCTCTCCGTATCTCCCTCCTTCAGTGCCTTCCTCTACTGAGGGTGGGCCACATGGTCTCTCCATATCTCCCTCCTTCAGTGCCTTGCTCTACTGAGGGTAGACCACATGGTCTCTCCGTATCTCACTCCTTCAGTGCCTTCCTCTACTGAGGGTGGACCAAATGGTCTCTCCGTATCTCCCTCCTTCAGTGCCTTCCTCTACTGAGGGTGGGCCACATGGTCTCTCCATATCTCCCTCCTTCAGTGCCTTCCTCTACTGAGGGTGGGCCACATGGTCTCTCCATATCTCCCTCCTTCAGTGCCTTCCTCTACTGAGGGTGGGCCACATGGTCTCTCCATATCTCCTTCCTTCAGTGCCTTCCTCTACTGAGGGTGGACCACATGGTCTCTCCGTATCTCCCTCCTTCAGTGCCTTCCTCTACTGAGGGTGGACCAAATTGTCTCTCCGTATCTCCCTCCTTCAGTGCCTTCCTCTACTGAGGGTGGGCCACATGGTCACTCCATATCTCCTTCCTTCAGTGCCTTCCTCTACTGAGGGTGGGCCACATGGTCTCTCCATATCTCCCTCCTTCAGTGCCTTCCTCTACTGAGGGTGGGCCACATGGTCTCTCCATATCTCCCTCCTTCAGTGCCTTCCTCTACTGAGGGTGGGCCACATGGTCTCTCCATATCTCCCTCCTTCGGTGCCTTCCTCTACTGAGGGTGGGCCACATGGTCTCTCCATATCTCCCTCCTTCAGTGCCTTCCTCTACTGAGGGTGGGCCACATGATCTCTCCATATCTCCCTCCTTCAGTGCCTTCCTCTACTGAGGGTGGGCCACATGGTCTCTCCATATCTCCCTCCTTCAGTGCCTTCCTCTACTGAGGGTGGGCCACATGGTCTCTCCGTATCTTCCGCCAACCGCTTTACGATCTTCGTTTGTACGTCGTCCAGTCCATTGTTTAAGGCCGTCCATATACTCTCGCCGTCTTTGTCCCCCCAGTCTCTTCCCGTGGATCTTTCCCTCCAGGACTGTCAGCAGTGTACCCCCGCTTTTCCACACATCACATGTCCAGCAAACGTCCGCTGTATTATGAACACAATCTGGCGCTCTGTTCCCATTTGATCAAGGACCTAATTGTTTGTCATCTTATCTGTCCATGGATTCTTAAGTGATCTTCTATCAAGATACACCTCGAAAGGCTCTAGTTGTTTGATTGAAGATTTTAGCAATGTCTCACATCTATATGTTAGTATAAGTCAGTTTGGTATTTTGATCAGATGCATTTATCAATTAATGCGAATACTTTTTACCAAAATAACACTAGTTTTTACAAACGTTTTTATAATTTTCAACACTATATTCATTTAACCATACATTAACAAAATATCTCCAAAGAGAAACTCTCGAAAATAAATACATTTTAAAAGCGGGAAATATCACTTCCATGTCACACACACACAAAAGAATAAATTAAGAGAAAACAAGAATCTATTAGAGAAAGACCCTGTTTATCAAAGATTTCTCCTATAAAACCAGAAAAATCTCTTCCATCAAATAATTCTCTCAACATCATTTTCCTTGAAATTCTTTAATATTTGAGTCTCTTTTTATTTATCCTCACATCGTATGCAAGAGAAATTTGCATCAGCTTACAAATGGTTGGCTGATTGATCCCCATCTTTGTCTAAATGATGGGGAAAAGATGGGAAGGTCGAACCATCATCAAAATGTAATTCTTCATCCGGTATTACAATTCAGACTTATTGGAAACTTCTTGTGGGATGAGGCTAGACATCCCTAGACAACTTAATTGCATATTTCATGCGAGCAATAGTTTCCCAGGAATTATTTGAATAAGGAAAAATTGGCTTTTGAGCAAATAATTTCTTCTCATTTCTTATATATAGATGGCTCGTTATTGCTTTGTAAGAGTTTCTTCTGTTTATTTTTTGACATTTTTTTCGAGCAAATATTTGCTCTTCTACAGGCAAATCATAAAATTGCATATATATCGTTATTTCTTATGCCATGTATATAAAACTATCGAGATATATGGAAATTAGGGATGGCTAATATGTAATTGTGCCACATATTTACATACTTACTAGATATACTACTACATACTATACTGATATAGAACATCAGGCCTCAGTCATGTGACGGAGCATATTTACAGAATAATTGAACTTATTTAAAAAAATGTCAATGTGATCGACCCATTCTTACACAGCTGATATACAGAACTGTCAGTATCTAACGGTGTTTTATTGTTTATTTTTGTACTCCTGTAGAAGAGCGGCAATGTCCGAAAGCTTGAGATTGTAATAAAAATGAAAGAAACTCGCATCTCCAGAAACCTGTTGCCTTATTTAATTCCTATACAGGATATCACACATCTATTGCATAAATATTCAAATATTGTTTTGAAAATAGAGCAATCCGTAAATAAATCTTTAAATAAAAAGGCTTATATTGGATCAAAATATAATTTATTTTACTAATATTTCAGTTGGCTGAGCACCAACCTTTATCAAGGTATTATAGCCTTTTAAAGTGTGTCAACAACAAACTCAGCGTCACTTAACGTCAATAGAATTTTTAAATATTCAAATATATAGAGACGACTTGGTAAGCTTAGTTAGGCTACATTGGCTGATGCAACCTCTCCCCTTATTGCAGAAGGTATTACACTCGGCCTTTCGAAATTTTTATACCCAAAGTTCATATTGCGGGATTCTTCCGAAAAAGATAGCTCTATTAAACCCAGGAATATATCCATCTTTAGCGAGCAGTGCTTTCAGACGCCGTCTCCATGTCCTCTGTTGGAACAGGACTTCTCTCACCTACATCTCGTGGGTTCTTACTCCGGACTCCTGTGTGTATACTTGCCATCCCCACCTCGACTGCACTCTAAAAAATCATAAACTCATGGACAAAACTTAAGGAAATTGTACTTTTAGCATGTATATCGGTATTTAGACAATAACTCTGTAAGATATTTGATACACAGTGATCTTTATTGAAGACATACGAGATAACCAAGTGTGAACCAAATTGCCTCTGCCTCCTTCAAAAAAAAAAAATATATATATATATATTGTTTTGAAAATAGAGCAATCCATATTTAATTCATTAGATAATAAAAAGGCATATATTGGATTTAATAAAATATTTATTTTGCCAATATTTCGGCTGGCTGAACGCCAACCTTTATCGAGGCATTACATTTTTGTATACACAAACTCAGCGCCGCATAGTGTTATAATATCACAGTTGAAATCAATTAAAATACAGAGTAGGTGGGAAAAATTTGTGAATGAAAAAAATTATTATAAAAATTGCAATCAAATATGTAAAATATATTAAAATATTAAAGGAAAAAAAAGTTCTATCTTTATATTTTAAAAAATTTGTAATAAGTACATAAAAATAATTCAATAATAATTCAATAAGAGATAAATGTAAAAATATATGTATCTATTAAAACATTTGAAATTAAATTTAAAATGATTTAAACAATAAACTGTATGAACTTTTTTAAAACGTTTAACAAAAAAAATGTGGGTATTTAAAAAATTCATTTCAAAATTTAAGGAGATCGATTTATATGTAAGTAAAAAAGAAATTATAAAAATGCATTGAAATGGAAGTTAAAACAATTTAGGATGAATAAATGAGAAAAAATAAATTAAAAAGTGGAAACTAAAAAAGTTTAAAGTATTGCATGTAATATGTTATATATTTAATGTATCAATACTTTTGGGTTTTGAAGCGATAAATGTAAAAATATTTTAAACAAGTGGTATGTATTACTTTTACAGGTTATTACTAATGTGTGAAAATATAATTTAAGAAATCGCGGGTATTACAACAAAATTTAAAAATTCATTAAAGCAAAAAAAATTAAATAAAGCAAAGTTATGTAATTTTGAAAAACGGCACCTCTCCCTTTAAAATAGTATAAAATAAGTCAATTTAAAATAAAAAATAACTAATTGAAATTAAAATAATTAGACAAAAATTAAGAAGATCTAAATGGTGTGTAGATGTCTGGTAAATCAATTTTTCTATTTATGCTTTCTGTGTCTTCTGCAGAGGCCCAGCTTTCTAAGAACAATCGGCAGTGTTTTTCTTTAATGTTCTGGTATAAAACAGCTGTATTTTCGAAATCCGGAGTGTGGTTGTTTTTCAGTGCATGATCTACAAGGAGAGACAGTGGGTTGTAATTCCTTAGTCCTGATTTGTGTTGATTTAAACGATCTTTAAGTGGTTTGCTGGTTTCACCTATATAATTAGCTTGGCAATTGTTACAAGGTATTTTGTAAATTACGTTGATTTTGTTTTCCATTTTGTTGATTTGTTTAGTGTCTGGATGGCGTAGGGCCTTTTTTAAATTTAAAGATGATTGATAGGTAGTTATGATGTTGTATCTCTTTAGGACTCTGGCGATGCGTTCAGAGCCGTAGCTGTAGGGGAGGGAGCAGTAACTTCCTTAAGTTTTGCAATGAGTGTTTATATATTTATTTTTTTACCTAGCTTTTATTTTTTCAAATTTATTTTTACGAATATTATATTTTTAAAAATTTTAAATGGGAAAGGTTTGTTGACCAAATAAACCATTTTTGTCAAATCTTTTTTTATTGCTGCTTTCTTTTACAAGCAGTTTATTGTTTTTACACATTATTTTTTATTGAATTTTTTAATAAATTAGTATATACTTCTTTGCCTTTTCTGTAAATTAAAAACAATAAAAGTGGATTGAACACAAAATAAACATAATAGTTTAAAGGAAATTCTAAACGTTTGAAAATTTAGGTTCCTCTACATTTTTTCTTTGTAATATATCTCAATAGATTTAAAATTTTACTCTAGCCTTAGCTTTGTCCGTATTCTTCACGAGTTTTGTTTATTCAACAAATTTCATTTTAAATAGATTAGAGTGCCATCTACCGAGTAAATTTTACACTTTTTGACGCTGATGTTTATTGTTATAGAAATCCCATTGCAACTACCTCTTTATACATTACTGAGATGATAGAAAATATTAGATGAGAGGGCTTGGCTCATCAGTGGTGAACCCTTCTCAGCGGTCTCTCCCAATAAATCTCCTGAACTATTGAACGAGGTAGATGGCATTGCCAAGACAAACTGTCTCTACCATTGTAGAGACCCATGTTGACGATTGGAGTTATGGAAAAAATCATGTACGCCTCATGCGCCGTGGAAACCAGTCCATAGGGGTAGGAGAAAGTGTAGAATTTAGTGATAAACATTACACTCATGGACAAAACTTAAGGAAGTGGAAAGTGTATAATCTCGTCGGTCGTCTTTTTTTTTTTGAAAGTGACAGAGGCATTTTTTTTCCACTTGGTTATCTCGTTTGACTTCAATAAAGGTCACTGTGTATCAAATATCTTTCATAGTTATTGTCTGAATCTTGATAGACATGCTAAAAGGTACAACTTCCTTAAGTTTTGTCTCCATGAGCGCATTTTGCTTCTTTTTTCTTTTTTTGAATATACGCGTGGAGGGAGGGGAATGACCTATGTAATTTGTTCCAAACAGTGTGTAAGTTCATATATTATGGCTTCTTAGTGTACGATATAAAATATGCATAATACTCGTATGTCAAAGAAAGTTTACGTAAAATGTTTCTTAATCGAAAAGTTACAAATAAACGCAGAAAGAATATGCTGAAGGATACAAAACTAAACGATAACAAGTTCAGGATACAAGTAAACAAAGAGAACTGGAACTTTAATTGTAGATGGTAGGTTCAGGATGCAAATCTATCCAAGAACATGGCCAAGATACAAGTAAACAAAGAGAACTGGTACAGGAAATCTAACTCACAGAGAATAGGTTCGTGGTACAAGTCTAGCACAGAACAACAAGAGTTCAGGATATATAAATCTAACACTTTAACTTTATTAACATCCAATAACGCGATATCCCAAACTCAGGGATATTTGCGTCAATACATTTCTAACATCATATAAATCTAACGCCTAAAAGAGATTTAAGATACAAGTCTAAAACAAAGTCTAATATTAAGAACAGGCTCAGGATACAAGTCTAATGCTAAGAACAGGCTCATGATACAAGTCTAATACTAAGAACAGGCTCATGATACAAGTCTAATACTAAGAACAGGCTCAGGATACAAGTCTAATGCTAAGAACAGGCTCATGATACAAGTCTAATACTAAGAACAGGCTCATGATACAAGTCTAATGCTAAGAACAGGCTCATGATACAAGTCTAATACTAAGAACAGGCTCAGGATACAAGTCTAATACTAAGAACAGGCTCATGATACAAGTCTAATACTAAGAACAGGCTCAGGATACAAGTCTAATGCTAAGAACAGGCTCATGATACAAGTCTAATACTAAGAACAGGCTCAGGATACAAGTCTAATGCTAAGAACAGGCTCAGGATACAAGTCTAATGCTAAGAACAGGCTCATGATACAAGTCTAATACTAAGAACAGGCTCAGGATACAAGTCTAATGCTAAGAACAGGCTCATGATACAAGTCTAATGCTAAGAACAGGCTCATGATACAAGTCTAATACTAAGAACAGGCTCAGGATACAAGTCTAATGCTAAGAACAGGCTCAGGATACAAGTCTAATACTAAGAACAGGCTCAGGATACAAGTCTAATGCTAAGAACAGGCTCATGATACAAGTCTAATACTAAGAACAGGCTCATGATACAAGTCTAATACTAAGAACAGGCTCATGATACAAGTCTAATACTAAGAACAGGCTCAGGATACAAGTCTAATACTAAGAACAGGCTCATGATACAAGTCTAATACTAAGAACAGGCTCATGATACAAGTCTAATACTAAGAACAGGCTCAGGATACAAGTCTAATGCTAAGAACAGGCTCATGATACAAGTCTAATACTAAGAACAGGCTCATGATACAAGTTTAATACTAAGAACAGGCTCAAGTTATAAGTCTAATGCTAAGAACAGGCTCATGATACAAGTCTAATGCTAAGAACAGGCTCATGATACAAGTCTAATGCTAAGAACAGGCTCATGATACAAGTCTAATGCTAAGAACAGGCTAAGGATACAAGTCTACAGAAAGAACAAGTCTAGCAAAGTGATTAGGTTGACGCTACAATTCCAACACTCCCAACAAGCCCCCCAATACAGAAAAGACCAACAAAAGATAAGTTTACCGTAGAAGACGTCTCCAAACAACTATTAAAGTCGAACACAAGTTTAACACAACTGGGACAACAAATAAACCACAGCTTACAATGGAGATGAACCAAAAATACCATACGGACACTCACAGGCGATATTTCTGAAATGTAATTGGGTTACACTGGCCCATGTTTACCTGCCACTCGGGTGGAAAAATTGGACCGGGGATCACAAAAGAAGCCATTGTGGGAATTCTAATGAAGTTTGTGTGGATACGCACCCTTGGTGAAACTTTGTTTTTGGGCACCCAGATGTGGATGCAAATGTTTAGAGCTCTTCAGCGGGCGTCATCTTTGTTTCGCCGACTGTTTTTGTCCCTCTCGGCAACAATGGAGCGCCACACAAAGCCGCGGTAACTCATCAGTATGCAAATTTGGCTCAGCTGGTCTGAGATCCCTCTCCCACTTCATCACAGCTGAAGTTTGCTTGCTCTTCTTGGCATTAGACAAAGAAAAAGGTAAATTTTAAAAGGATAAAGGTGGAAAAGCTCCATCTCTCCCTCTCCCCCACACATACAAAAAAATTAGCTTTCTAAGTTAATTCGATTTCGTCCAATTTTTTGTTGTTTTGTTGCTTTTTTAAATAATTTTTCCCAGCAGAATAATTTAATTAAAGCTTTTTTCCCCTTTTTTTATTTCTTTTTTGTTTTTTTAATTCATCCATGTTGTCTTGGGTTTTCTTTTTCTCTCATTTAATTTTTTATCGTTGAAGCCATTTCTTTTGGTAGGCTTAGTTAATCTGTCAGCTCCCCCTATACCTCGAATTTATTCTTCAGAAGTTCTGATTGTGTCTTCAACTGTCTCATTACCATAATTACACATTTTCAAATATTACAATGGAACTGTTAGAATCTCCTTTGAGAGATCGTGACCAAAAAACATGGGTCTAAATCTGGTCTCTCATAAGAAGCTTCAGTTGAAAGACTCCTCATCTCTTAGCCTGACATGGCAATCTCTGATAAAAGACCATCTCCAAGATAATACCGAGTTTAGTCATATTTTTATACAATAGTCTGTCATGGGAGATTTTATTGTGATGAATCTAGGAAAGAGCGTATATATTAAAAGTATGCAAATTTTTAAAAGCGATTCCAAAGAGAATGCAGACGAACTCAGTTCCATCTTGCTTTAAGTAGCTCAGGTATGCAAATTTAAAAAAAAAACAAGGTAAGTAAGTTCATAATGAAGATTCACATCAACCTACCTTCATGTTTATAGGAGGGATTAAATAGCCCAAAGAGAATCCCTGAAAATTATACTAGCTATATATTAGCAGAAAATCCAATAAGGAATCTGGTAGATTGATTAAACTGACGAAACCGCTGGGAGAGTTCACCACTGATGAGACAGGAATTCCTAATATTTTTCCATCGCAGTAATAATAGGATTGTTTTATTTATAGAAAAAAACGCAAAATTATTTCTATTATTTCAAATTTTCTTTATCTAAACCTTTAATAATTTCTCTGCCAGACTTATTAAGTTGACATAGGTAGTAGTTAAGAGGTATGCGTCCCATTGAAAAAGGCGGTCGAGAGTCACCAAGCATTGTGATATATGCAAATAAGGAATAACTTTGAACCCCCGGACTGAGCTACATATGTAAATATTATGGGAAATTTCTCGAAAGATATATATATATATATATTATTATTATTATTATATATAGCCGCTATCATTTACTACTGATTTCTTGTGCGCGGAGAGAAATGATGACTATTATTTGATAAAAAGATTAAAAGTATATGTGTTTGTTTGCTTAGCATGCGTTTCCACAATACACTCAGGTACAAAACTTAAGGAAGATATACCTTTTAGCATGCATATCGGGATTCAAACAATAACTATGAAGGATATTTGATACACTGTGACCTTCATTGAAGACACAAAAGATAATCAAGTGTAAATAAAAAATTGCCTCTGTCTCCTGCAAAAAAAAAAAAAAAAAAACAGACGATCGGCGAAATCAAAGACTTTTCACTTCCTTAAGTTTTTTCCATCAGTGTATTAGGTATATGAGCGGTCAGGATATGCCTTTTTTGTTATGATCATCGTATTTACGCAAATTTGGCCTTAAATACTCATTTATTGATGTCTAAGGAAGCTCTTGGACCATTTTTTTTATTGCTAAGGTAGACCCTGCACCACGCTGCGCCCCGAAACCCGTTCGTGGTTGGCTTTTCTTGATCAGTTGAATCAGCCTGTCTCATTCCCTGTGAAATAATAAAACAAATATATAAGGGGGGTGGCATCCTTAAGATAAACGATCAATTTGTAGAGAACCAAAGCGATACCATAACAACTAAAGAGAATGTAAAAAGAAAACGCAATAAAGCAGAGATAAGGAAAAACGTAAATTCGGTTTTAAAACAAGTAACACAAAGCAAAAATCTCACTTTATAATTTTTTGTATCTCAAATACAGTGGTACCTCGACATACGAGTTTAATTCGTTCCGCAACCTTGCTCGTATCTTGAATTACTCGTATCTCGAAGCAAATTTCCCCATACAAAACAATTGAACTACCATTAATCCGTTCCAACCTCCAAAATGTCACCCCAGTTATTTTTGTTACGTGGTTTTAAATAATAAAAACGTATTTATAAATATCAAATATTTATTGCACAAAAACAAAAAAGAGAATGTAAAGAAATAAATTAGATATCCTCACTGGTCTTTGCCTTTTTCGCTACATTTTTCTCGCTTTCACCTGTAGGCCGTTTAGAAAAAATGAAGTCCAAGGAGGTTTGTTTCTTCCTCCCTCTCAGAATGTTCCGGAAATGAGTTAGGCAAGTGTCATTAAAAAGGTCAGATGCACGACCTGTTGCAACTTTTTCTGGGTGTTTTTTTTTTTCCCCCACGAACTGTGAAACTCTCTCCCACATTCCTAAGATCTCCTTTATCTCACTTGTAGAAATAACCTCCTCCTCTGACTCCTCAAAACCAATTACTTGCATAACCTCAGTATGCTGCTGTGACTGTAACTCTTGTATCTCCTCACTCCGATCCATGGTTATAAAAATAAATGAACTAAAACTGTAGATGTAAACGCAACACAAAACGCGAACACAAAACACAACTTATCACAGCGGAAGCACGCTGCTAACTGATCGTGATGGCGCGACTGCGTGTTACTACCTGTTGTGTTTTAACTTTAAAAGCACACAAAAATATAATAAACTTGAATTTGTTTATTCAAGTCTCAAAAACAAAGCTTTGCATATAGAACAAATAATAATGAGGAAGAAGAAAGAAACATTTTAGGAAAAGCAAAAACAAAACAAAAGTACTGGTCAAAAAGAAACATTTAAAATCACAGATTAATATCTTCAACACTACTGAACTGAACTCGTATCTCGAATTTCGCTCGTAACTAAAAGCAAAAAATCACTTGCTCGTCGGCTCGTATCTCGAAAAACTCGTATGTTGGGGCGCTCGTATGTCGAGGTACCACTGTATCTAATTTAACAATAAGAAACGCAATGAAGTGCTAATTATATATAAAATCTTAATAAAAAATTACACACACACACAAAAGAAATAGCAAAATTCTCACTGCTTAGACATAAAATAAGAGAATGCAAACAAATATTTACATTAAAATAGGTAACACAAATGGTCTAATAATGATAGGATATAACAGGACAAATCCCATAATACAAGAACAACCCCTATTTGGAAGCAGAAGAATAAAAACGAGCAAGCGCCGTAACAAAGGGAATTTGTAATGCAGACAATCCCGTAACAAAGGAATGTCGGGGACACAATACACAAGTCGCTAGCACGTCCTCCATTCTCTTCTTTGGCCTCTCTGTTCACAGTGTGCCTTCCTCGTTGCATTCTTAACATCTTTGCTTGGAAGATTATAAACTCAAAAGGAGCTTCTTCTATACACACACACAGCTTTATTAAGACCAGCGGTCTTATACAGATTCACCACAGGAAGAAATACTAGATGGAGCTCTTGTACTCCAGGCAGCACAGCTCCCAACAACAACCTCCTGGTCCGACGCATGTCCAATGGCCACACGTTCCTTTATGCATACGTCATGGTTAGCGAATCACTGTGACAAAAGTTACTTTGTACGGGTTAACACAAAATGCAATAGACTAGGGTCTAAAGTAATAGTAACTAAACACACAGAGCGTACACTCAAAAGTACAAAAAAAAGAGAGATAAATAAACTTACAATTTGTTAAATAAAATTTAAAAAAACAGTACTTATCTTTATTGCTGCTTTGGTAGGGAACGGCCCGGGGTTACACAGGGAATGCGAAGAGATCACCAGACACGGATAAAATACGAAGAGAATACTATAAGCGTCTCTACACAAAACTCCATACCACACTGGCCTCACGCATTCCCTTAAACCCCCTTTATATACAAACATGGCCACATTCGTCCAATTAGAATGCTTGAGAGATCGGTTTACTTATCTGATAAAAACAACGTTCTTCGCACTAAAGAAATAGGATAAGATAGGCGTGCAAATATTTGTCAATATATAATTTGACAACTGAACAGGCGAGTGTGGAATCAGCCGCATTCTAGTCTTCGCTTTCCTCATCCAAATGGACCACGGCATTCGGCGATTCTATTAATCTCCTCCGAACGGTGAACTTCTTCTATAGAACATGTTTATTTTGCTAGCTTTAAAACGACATCGTTCTTTAACGGGCGTAAAGAACGTTGTCGAACGATGAAGAACGATGTCGTTCGAAAACTAGAAAAATGTACATGTTATATAGAAGAATCTCCTTTTGAGTTTATAATCTTTCAACATAGTTATGTGAAAAAAATAGTACAAATGTGATATTGTACTGGGATAAGGTGCATAAATTAAGAAAAAGGCATCTCCTTATCGTGCAACTGAAAGTTGCTGATGGCTTGCGCCATCTATCGTTATAAATATTAACTATTCTCGTTGATTTCTAATTATTATAGAATTGGCCAAATACCCATTCTTGATTAATCAAGAAAAGCTAACCACGTACGCGTTTCGGGCTGTTGGCCCTCATCAGCGTGGTTATAGTTATGGTAATGTTGATGTCTACATCTTGGCTTAGTCAAATCTCTTTAATTCAGTCTTCCAAGAGACGTCCTAATTATGGGTAAAATGGAATTAACCGTAATTTGTCTCTTTGATATGATATATATAGAAAATCTACATCATCTAAACCAACTTGTAAAAGATAAAAACATTTTACATATGTGCATAGTGCTCATAATGTGTGCAATAATTGTTTAATACATAAAATATATTTTAAATATAGATAACACTGTATCGTTGAATGTCAAAGAGAAACATACACACACAAAAAAAAGCATAAATCGAGGTAGGTACACATTCCAGATATTGACAACTGATAGATTTTTTTATGGGGGGGGGGGGGGGGGGGGGGGGGGGGCAGAGGTCGGGAAAGAGATAAAAAAAAAAAAAAAAAAAAAAAAGATCGTCTAATGTACGTATATAAATAATAAAATAATTATAAAAACAAAAGTTACATAATGTTTCAGCTACCATCATCAAACAGATGAGTAAAATAAAAACGGCAGTTCATCATATGTTGAGTGAAGAGGCAAAATATTCAGTAAAACTTCAGTTGCTTCATATCACATAAAGTTTAAAATTCATTATGATCATTCCCCGCCGCCGCTTTTTACTCATATAAATCAATTGCTCAATGGTGTGGTGTAACTGAATAAAAAAACATTATTAATATATACAGTTATCAGCGTCATGCGTTATTATTTCTGTCACCGTTTGCTTTTTGTTCAGTGGTAGAATGCTCGCCTGCCACGCGGGCGCCCCGGGTTCGATTCCCGGCCGATGCATCTTTTTTTTTTTTTTACAACTTTTAAAACTCATGTATATATTATACAAGAATGACATCCACGGCGCCAATTTATAATTGTAACGAATAGTATTTTAATAAAAGCATTTAATCGGGTAAACCCCGGGCGTTGCCCGGGTCATTCGGCTAGTACATTATAATATTCAAAATTAAACAAAGTATTTAAATATACACATCAATATATTTAATTGAAAAGGCATATATTGGATTGGAATCCAATATATGCCTTTTTAATTAAAGATTTATTTATGGATTGCTCTATTTTCAAAACATCAATATATGAAATCCAATTGTATTTTTTAAAACAAACATTAATACACTATGCAAATTGGAATGTTTTTAAAATTATTTATTTACATATATATATATAATTATAAATAAAGATCGCCCCTCTCCCATCAAAATAGGCGCCATCTATTGACCGTTTCCGTAAACTAGCGAACTCGGGTCGGTGACAGAACGTCTAAAAATAGTTAAATACGGGTACATTTTATTGTTTATTATTTAGTCTATATGAAAAATAGTGAAATTGTACCGCGATCAGGATAGTGGCTTTTTATTTCTTCATTTAAATTATAAAAGAGCTTACACAATAATAACAAGTTTAATGAAATGAACAAATTCCTTTTAGATGTAACACTTTTTTTATTAAGTTGAAAACATCACGCTTGCAGATATAAAAGTTGTTTTTAAACATTTTAATTCCTAGTTCTTTAAAATTAAAGATACTTCGGCCAGTAAATCTTTTTTATTGTCTCGACGTTTCGACAAAAATCTTTTGTCCTCGTCAGGTGCGAACAAAAATTAAAACATTTGGCAAAGCGTCTGAGATTTACTGGCCGAAGTATCTTTAATTTTAAAGAACTAGGAATGCCGGCCAGGCAACCTCTATCTTTACGTTATTTTAATTCCCATTTCTATCATTGCATCGTGTGTTTTCTCCTGTAAAGGGGCTTTCATGCCTGATAGATATTATAGGAAATACATTTAGGAAATACATTTTAACAAAGAAACCTATTCCTAGAAGCCTTATGTTTCTTCAGCTTAATGTTTATACAAGGGATTATTTCATAGAATTGTAATACTTTCTATTTGCACTAGTGTGTTTTTGTATATCTGAAGAAATTAAACGGTATTGTGGGAAATGCTGCATAGAATTTGGTATGTACTGCACAGAATTTGGTATGTACTGCACAGAATTTGGTATGTACTGCAAAGAATTTGGGATATACTGCACAGAATTTGAGATATACTGCACAAAAATTGGGATATACTGCACAGAATTTGGGATATACTGCACAGAATTTGGTATGTACTGCACAGAATTTGGTATGTACTGCACAGAATTTAGTATATACTGCACAGAATTTGGGATATACTGCACAGAATTTGAGATATACTGCACAAAAATTGGGATATACTGCACAGAATTTGGGATATACTGCACAGAATTTGGGATATACTGCACAGATTTTGGGATATACTGCACAGAATTTGGGATATACTGCACAGAATTTGGGATATACTGCACAGAATTTGGTATGTACTGCACAGAATTTGGGATATACTGCACAGAATTTGGATATACTGCACAGAATTTGGTATGTACTGCACAGAATTTGGTACGTACTGCACAGAATTTGGTACGTACTGCACAGAATTTGGGATATACTGCACAAAAATTGGGATATACTGCACAGAATTTGGTATGTACTGCACAGAATTTGGGATATACTGCACAGAATTTGGGATATACTGCACAAAAATTGGGATATACTGCACAGAATTTGGGATATACTGCACAAAAATTGGGATATACTGCACAGAATTTGGGATATACTGCACAAAAATTGGGATATACTGCACAGAATTTGGGATATACTGCACAGAATTTGGGATATACTGCACAGAATTTGGTATGTACTGCACAGAATTTGGGAAATGCTACCCAGAATTTGGGATATACTGCACAGAATTTGGGATATACTGCACAGAATTTGGGATATACTGCACAGAATTTGGTATGTACTGCACAGAATTTGGGATATACTGCACAGAATTTGGGATATACTGCACAGAATTTGGGATATACTGCACAGAATTTGGTAAGTACTGCACAGAATTTGGGATATACTGCACGGAATTTGGGATATACTGCACAAAATTTGGGATATACTGCACAGAATTTGGGATATACTGCACAGAATTTGGGATATACTGAACAAAAATTGGGATATACTGCACAGAATTTGGTATGTACTGCACAGAATTTGGGATATACTGCACAGAATGGGGAAATTGTACGGGTCTGTGAG
Organism: Cordylochernes scorpioides; assembly: GCA_030710605.1. NCBI lineage: Eukaryota > Metazoa > Arthropoda > Arachnida > Pseudoscorpiones > Chernetidae > Cordylochernes > Cordylochernes scorpioides. The sequence goes on along the minus strand of CP092881.1, from coordinate 6,497,975 downwards.
GAATGATATACGGGGAGATTGTAGTTCGCAAACTTTTTAGATAACATCCCCATCAAATATCACTGTCTACTGAACTTATAATACAATATAATGCGGCTTATTATTGTAGAACGAAATTTGACAATTATACCGCAAATGTTTCTTTTGAACGAAAAATCGAAATTTATTTTAAGAAGAAATAACGGTTATTTCTAACCTTAGGGATGAAGTATGATAGGATGAATTGTGAAGAGTAATGATTAACATTGAGCTTATGTTTATTTTAGAATAGTTCATTCTTGCTAACCTAGACTGTTATCATATTTGACATCTCACAATATATATAAGAAAAAACACAACATACTAATGATTTTATAAAACATATTTGATCTTAAAATATATTTCAAATGTTTAATTCTATAAAAAAGAGGGCATAGAAACAGGAAAATCACACTCACACAGCTACAACAATACAACTTGAACTAGAAATAAAAAGTTATATATAAAAAAAATATGAGTGGCCACACTCAAAAAGAAGGGCCACGAGAAGGGGGATTTAAAAAGTTGGAAAGCTCTTCAAATTGTTGTTTTAAAACAGAAAAGAAAATGCAGCGATCGCTTCCAATAAAAATGTCCAATCAGGGAGCATTGCCAGAAAGATAAAGTTGCTCGTGGAAAAAACTAAATCCCAATAATACGCAATGGGGGAGTAGCCGTCAGAGAGGAGGGTCACGTGACGGCGGGGTCAGCCAATGAGAGAGCCCCCCATCAGATCGCCCCGCCCCCCGGAAAGCAACAATTACAGCCATAAACGCAATGGCTACCCTCCCTGCCTAACGACCATCCTAAGAGCACCCCTATGTTATTTAACATCGCCTCAAGAGGGCTCAAAGCTATTACGTCCTTTTTTTATTTTTTTAATGCCTTAGATAGCATGGATTTGTCCTTTGGGACTTGGTTCTAAGGATCTTTTTATCCTTTATTTTTTGGCCTTACGCTCCAGAATTTGCATGGGGAGTTCGATTAGAGTAATCGATTCATTGATTTGGTTATCGATTGTTGAGGTTTGTGTGAAGCGTTGTTTGAATTCGAAAATTTTTCGATTTTTACTTCAGATGTTTGTGTGATTTCATTGTTTAATGGAGGGGTTGGTGGACAGTGGTAGAAACCGTCGCAACATCCACGACTATAATCGAATCCCGCATTGGGTACTTTTTTTTTTTCTTTTTCTTTTTTTTTTTTTTCTAAAGAAAAAGTTGTTGCGATGTGGTTGATTATGAAAGTGAATAGAGTATATGACATATGTATTCAATATAAAAATTCTGATGTAGCTTGTGGCACCCCGCAAAAAGAGCTGTTACAGTTCGGTAGACCCTGCAATGTCTTGTTCTGTCTTGTCTGTGGCACTACGAGATGGGCTGTTACAAAGTTATCCAGTCACAGTTCGGTAGACCCTGCAATGTCTTGTCTGTGGCTCTACGAGATGGGCTGTTACAATTTGATCCAGTCACAGTTCGGTAGACCCTGCAATTTCTTGTTCTGTCTTTTCTGTGGCACTACGAGATGGGCTGTTACAATTTGATCCAGTCACAGTTCGGTAGACCCTGCAATTTCTTGTTCTGTCTTGTCTGTGGCACTACGAGATGGGCTGTTACAATTTGATCCAGTCACAGTTCGGTAGACCCTGCAATGTCTTGATCTGTCTTGTCTGTGGCACTACGAGATGGGCTGTTACAATGTGATCCAGTCACAGTTCGGTAGACCCTGCAATGTCTTGTTCTGTCTTGTCTGTAGCACCTCGAGATGGGCTCGCGTCGCGGTTTCAGATTCGATGGGAATAAGGATGCACGGATTCCGTTCCGTAGCCCCCTTCCTCCCCCACTGTCCCCCGGCCCACTATCAGAGGGGCAGTCTGGCCTCGGATAGTTCCACAGGTACGTACAGGCTATTTTACCTAGACCAGATCAGGATCTCTTGTGATTAAGGGTTTCTTTCTCCCATTTTACCAGTCCAATTACATTAAAGGATAATGTCGACGGGTAAATGTGAACATCAAAACTTATGCTCCCTGTATCGCCCCTTTGTAGTCAAAGCTCAGCTGAAAATACCTTCCAGTACTTCTGACCCAACAATATGCAATAGTTGCCTAACTGTTTCGAACGTTGGAACAGCTCTACTTAACCTACCGATAGTCGAGGCTTCCTTTACATACCAACTGCATGTGTCTAGACTCTCCCGTTTGTCTCAAAGACTTGTACTTGATGCTCTCTCTCTAGGTAGTAAATCATTTTATAATATGCAAATCAATATGTAATTAGGTTGATATTTACAAATTAAATCAAACGGCGTCTCTATATTTTAAGTATTTCTCGATGGTAATGTTATTGTGTTTAAAACACCACACGTAACTCCTATTTGGTAAAAAGTAAACTATAAGTTGAGGCGTTCACGTATCAGTTTTTGTGGTATTATCAAACTTTAATTTTTAAGATGGTTTAAAATACTGATAGTGATGTTTTATTGTAGCATGACTTACTGGATAGAAACCGCTATCCAAACTGTGGATGTCTGTTGGTGACATTGCTCCAACTTTGGCCTAGGCCCGCGGCAAGCAGGTGTTGTTCTCTTCGATGTAGAGTGTTTAGACTCCGAGCTAGTTCTGTAGACATTTCACTAACGTGTTATGGCGTTCTGGGTTCTAGGAATCCGGGGTTACATCAGCCAATAATTTGTTTAATTCTCGACGTTTCAATGGCTTCTAACCAATAAATGATCTTCAAAACATCATAGTGTCAGGGTGACAATCTTGTTATTGAACTAGACTTGGTGCCATGTAGACCCCGCCGAGATCCAACCTAGCTCTCACCCCGTATTCTCTTCACTCGAAGATCCTGTCCCATTCCAACAACCTATTCTATGATGAGTCACTTGCGAACATTCTTCCGGTTTCTCCAAGTGACTGTAACTTGACTATCATTCGACGGATATGGGATTTGAGGATTGGATTCCATCTTTGATACCATGATTATCATTTATTTTACAAATTCGTGGTTCTTCTGTGAATAATCTCAGATTACGACTTTCTAGATGTAGTGATCATTCGATAATAATATCTACGAGATGAAACCAAGTGGTGAAACATATTCCAGGACTAAACACGCCAAATGTGGTGGAATAAATGATTAGGAAAGGAAACTACTCAAACTACAAACCTTCTTGTTGTGTAATTGTTGTTATATTCGAGTGTTATTGGACGTTGTGTAGAGTCTGGTGTTGTCATACTCGGGGCTGCTACACCCGGAGTTGTGTGGGTCCAGAGCTGGGCGAGTCCAGCAGTCCCGAGTGTTCCCCTCCCGTGTCTGTCCACGGTTTCTTCCCGCCCACCTCGAGCGCCGGAGTATCAGGGCCTCCTCGCCGTGCCTCCCCGGGCCTCACTTGCGTCGTGTGCGGCGATACCTCGAGTGGCAAGCACTACGGCATCCTGGCGTGTAACGGCTGTAGCGGCTTCTTCAAGCGCAGCGTGCGCCGCTCCCTCATCTACAGGTGACCTCTACACACACTCTACACAATATTTACATCTCCAATACATAGCGACTGCTGTGATAGAGATGCATGGACACATCTGAGGTTCTTTGTTGGACACGACAACAACTGATATTTACATCAATAAAGAAACTTATTACAAATCCTCTTATTAAAATGATACAACATGTTTCTAGAGATGAGTTTATTTTTAGTAACTTAAAAAACATCTCCATAAACCTGTTGTATTTTTTAACCTATTCTTTGGGAGATTTAAATCAAAAGTAAATATAATCCTCTTATTACTTTATTGAGCTTATAAAAATAAAGTTCTAACGGACGTTTGAAATCGTTTCATTTGAAAGGAAACACCCTCTGTACTTTGCAATTATCCATAGATACTTGAATCAAAATGGATGTAGACATGTATTGTCGGGTTTCTAGATCAGTAGTACTGGGTAGTAGTTGGCGACTGCTTTTGCTGTAAGTACACCACATGTCTACCCATGTAGGAAGCAGTTCGACTTTTTGTCACTTACAAAGAAAGTGCATAACTGTCTTAAATAATCCGTTCTCTAAGATTTGATGTGAGGGGACAAAATGGCTGTTCAGAACTTCCGCCGTGACTCTCCTATAACTACACTGTATATCCTATAATTACACTGTATATCCTATAACTACACTGTATATCCTATAGCTACACTGTATATCCTATAGCTACACTGTATATCCTATAACTACACTGTATATCCTATAGCTACACTGTATATCCTATAACTACACTGTATATCCTATAACTACACTGTATATCCTATAGCTACACTGTATATCCTATAACTACACTGTATATCCTATAGCTACACTGTATATCCTATAACTACACTGTATATCCTATAGCTACACTGTATATCCTATAGCTACACTGTATATCCTATAACTACACTGTATATCCTATAACTACACTGTATATCCTATAGCTACACTGTATATCCTATAGCTACACTGTATATCCTATAGCTACACTGTATATCCTATAACTACACTGTATATCCTATAGCTACACTGTATATCCTATAACTACCCACTGTATATCCTATAGCTACCACTGTATATCCTATAGCTACACTGTATATCCTATAGCTACACTGTAATATCCTATAACTACACTGTATATCCTATAGCTACACTGTATATCCTATAACTACACTGTATATCCTATAGCTACACTGTATATCCTATAACTACACTGTATATCCTATAGCTACACCTGTAAATCCTATAGCCTACACTGTATATCCTATAACTACACTGTAAATCCCCTATACGTACACTGTATATCCCTATAGCTACACTGTATATCCTATAACTACACTGTATTACCTATAACTACACTGTATATCCCTATAACCTACACTGTATATCCTATAACTACAAACTGTATATCACTATAACTACACTGTATATCCTATAACTACACTGTATATCCTATAACTACACTGTATATCCTATAGCTACACTGTATATCCTATAACTACACTGTATATCCTATAACTACACTGTATATCCTATAACTACACTGTATATCCTATAACTACACTGTATATCCTATAACTACACTGTATATCCTATAGCTACACTGTATATCCTATAGCTACACTGTATATCCTATAACTACACTGTATATCCTATAACTACACTGTATATCCTATAGCTACACTGTATATCCTATAGCTACACTGTATATCCTATAACTACACTGTATATCCTATAGCTACACTGTATATCCTATAGCTACACTGTATATCCTATAACTACACTGTATATCCTATAACTACACTGTATATCCTATAACTACACTGTATATCCTATAACTACACTGTATATCCTATAGCTACACTGTATATCCTATAACTACACTGTATATCCTATAACTACACTGTATATCCTATAACTACACTGTATATCCTATAACTACACTGTATATCCTATAACTACACTGTATATCCTATAGCTACACTGTATATCCTATAGCTACACTGTATATCCTATAGCTACACTGTATATCCTATAACTACACTGTATATCCTATAGCTACACTGTATATCCTATAGCTACACTGTATATCCTATAACTACACTGTATATCCTATAACTACACTGTATATCCTATAGCTACACTGTATATCCTATAGCTACACTGTATATCCTATAACTACACTGTATATCCTATAACTACACTGTATATCCTATAACTACACTGTATATCCTATAACTACACTGTATATCCTATAACTACACTGTATATCCTATAACTACACTGTATATCCTATAACTACACTGTATATCCTATAGCTACACTGTATATCCTATAACTACACTGTATATCCTATAGCTACACTGTATATCCTATAACTACACTGTATATCCTATAACTACACTGTATATCCTATAGCTACACTGTATATCCTATAACTACACTGTATATCCTATAACTACACTGTATATCCTATAACTACACTGTATATCCTATAACTACACTGTATATCCTATAGCTACACTGTATATCCTATAGCTACACTGTATATCCTATAGCTACACTGTATATCCTATAACTACACTGTATATCCTATAACTACACTGTATATCCTATAACTACACTGTATATCCTATAACTACACTGTATATCCTATAACTACACTGTATATCCTATAACTACACTGTATATCCTATAACTACACTGTATATCCTATAACTACACTGTATATCCTATAACTACACTGTATATCCTATAACTACACTGTATATCCTATAACTACACTGTATATCCTATAACTACACTGTATATCCTATAACTACACTGTATATCCTATAACTACACTGTATATCCTCTAACTACACTGTATATCCTATAGCTACACTGTATATCCTCTAACTACACTGTATATCCTATAGCTACACTGTATATCCTATAACTACACTGTATATCCTATAACTACACTGTATATCCTATAACTACACTGTATATCCTATACCTACACTGTATATCCTATAGCTACACTGTATATCCTATAGCTACACTGTATATCCTATAGCTACACTGTATATCCTATAGCTACACTGTATATCCTATAGCTACACTGTATATCCTATAACTACACTGTATATCCTATAGCTACACTGTATATCCTATAACTACACTGTATATCCTATAGCTACACTGTATATCCTATAACTACACTGTATATCCTATAACTACACTGTATATCCTATAACTACACTGTATATCCTATAACTACACTGTATATCCTATAACTACACTGTATATCCTATAACTACACTGTATATCCTATAACTACACTGTATATCCTATAACTACACTGTATATCCTATAGCTACACTGTATATCCTCTAACTACACTGTATATCCTATAACTACACTGTATATCCTATAACTACACTGTATATCCTATAGCTACACTGTATATCCTATAGCTACACTGTATATCCTATAACTACACTGTATATCCTATAGCTACACTGTATATCCTATAACTACACTGTATATCCTATAACTACACTGTATATCCTATAACTACACTGTATATCCTATAACTACACTGTATATCCTATAACTACACTGTATATCCTATAACTACACTGTATATCCTATAACTACACTGTATATCCTATAACTACACTGTATATCCTATAACTACACTGTATATCCTATAACTACACTGTATATCCTATAACTACACTGTATATCCTATAACTGACAAAAGTTACTATTTACGGGTTAACACACAAAATTGCAATATACGGGGGCCTACCGTAAGAGTAACTTGAACACAATAAAACCGTACACGCAAAAGTATAACACACACAAAAAAAAAAGTAAATAATAATTCACAATTAGTTAAATAAAAATAAAAGTACTTATCTTTTATTTCTGCTTATGTAGGGATCGGACCGGGGTCACTCAGGGGATGCGTAGAGAACACCAAGCACGAAAAAAAAAAAAAAAAAGTACGAAGAGAGCACTATAAGTGTCTCTGCACAAGATTTTAAATCACAATGCTCACACGCATTCCCTTCAACCCCCTTTATATACAAACATGGCCACATTCGTCCAATTAGAATGCTGGAGAGATCGGTTTACTTATCTGATAAAACAACGTTCTTCGCACTAAAGAAATAGGATAAGATAAGAGTGCGAATATTTGTCAATATAATTTGACAAAAGGTCTCTTTCCAAAAAAAAAAAAAAAAACTAACCAATCTACCAAACATTCTTATTGTCCCGTAAGGAAAACCTCCCGCTATTCGGGAGGGAAAAGCTCACGGGAGCCATGTTATAAAGATAAAAAAAAAAACTAAAGAGAGGAGAAGTATGCATCCAGGTCGTTCCATACAGGTGCCTTCCATCTTGTTCCTCCCAAAAAAGAAAATAACCAAAGATCTGCGCAAACTACGTGAGTTACCATGAGTGATTACCAAGCACACACATATATAATATGCTTTAATAGACAGAGTTTAATGGGGGACTAATAAGCTCTCATCTGGGATCGGCAGGGCGAGGATTTGGTCTCAGAAAATAAGGGCTGAAATGTGCCCTGTCGAACGCCCCATCGACCACTGTAGGTTCGTCATGAGAATCTCCTTTCTCCTGGTCGGGAACAGTCTTGGTCTCTAACGGTGGTGTGGACATCTCTCGGCGGGGAGAGATACGACAGGCACTCCCACCTTCCCGAGCCAAAGGAATCATCCTTCTCCGAGGATAGCACTCGCGTTTAGCAGCTGTGGGCTTTCTATGACGCATGCCCCTGAATGCCTTCATCCTGTCAATATGCACAACTTGTTCATCGTGCAAATTGACTCCGCGCACTCTGAAATTTACTTCAGACACCTTAGCTACCACACGGAAAGGTCCATAGAATTTTGCGGAGAATTTAGAGGACCCCTTGCCCTTAGGAACAGCCAACAATACCAAATCCCCCGTCTCAAAGGTTCTCACAGTCTGCGTTTTATACTTCTTGACTCGTTTATCATAGTTTTCAGACAGGAATTTCCTAACAGTTTCCCTGGCATCTTGCATTTCCTTCAATCTCTCCGCCAAGGATGGCTTTCTGAATTCGCTCACATCTTTATCGCTAACTTCATGATTGACTGCATCGTAACCAAAGAGCATGTAGTGTGGGCTCTCACCTAACGCTGAGTGCACGGCGTTATTGTACGCAGCAACCGCCGCACCGAGGTTGTCTTCCCCAATTCCTGCTATTGGCATAGTGACGTAGAATGGAACAAATGGTGCCATTAACTCTTTCAACAATCGAGTTGCAGGTAGGACGATAAGAAGTTGTGGATAACTTTTTAATACTATATAATTTACATATCTCTCTGAAAAGGTCAGACTCGAATGCAGCTCCACGGTCAGATAAAATTTCTTTGCACGTTCCATATCTGTTCACTATCTTATTGACAAACTCGAGCCCAGCAGTCTCTGCGGTACAATCCCTGACGGGGATAACCTCAGCGTACCTGGTGAAAGCATCAATGAACACGAGCAGGTATCTATTCCTGTTCCTAGACAAGGTAAGAGGACCCACGAAGTCTACGCATAACCTTTCGAAAGGGTAGTTAGCGGGTTGAATGGGCATATTAGGAGCTTTCTTAAGCCTACCATTGTTCTCGGCACACACTGGGCATGTCTTCACGTACCTACGTACATCAGACATGGCCCCCTTCCAATAGTAATGGCTTAAGACCGCGTAGAGTGTTTTCTCTACTGAGAGGTGCCCTCCTATGGGACTGTCATGGCACCTTTCCAGAATGGTATCGCGGAGAACTGGAGGTATTACGATTTGCTTCACCATCCTTCCCTTACGAGTGGGTCTACTGTCTGGACTGACCTTGACGAGATATCGGGTGGACTTGCTTATAAAATACGTGCCATCACCCTCTTCTACCTCACTATCAGTGCTCAGAGCCCCCTTGTAGATGTTTTTCCATACAGGGCAGTTCATCATGGACTTCTCATAGTTGGGAATGGTAGTCACCCCTCCATAGACATCGACTACAGCAACCTCAGTATTATAGGTGTCGCGGGACAGCCAGTCAGCCATCGCATTCTCCTTCCCTTTTACATGGAAAAATGTTAATTCCCTGTCCTGTAGCATCAAGGCCCATTTCATGAGCCTACGATTTTTATTCTCTAGTGACTTAAGATATTGCAATGGTTTGTGATCACAGTATATCTCCACCTGCTGACCATAGATGTAGTAGTCAAACTGTTCAATTGCCATAATAATAGCCAAGCACTCCTTTTCTATTGTGCTGTAGTTTAACTCGGCACCTCTGAACTTATGGCTGTAGAAACTAATAGGCTGCGGAGTGCCGTTCTTCAACTGTGATAACATACCGCCACATCCTATGTCGCTAGCATCAGTGAATATTAGGAACTTTTCCCTGTAGTCAGGATGAATTAGGATGGGTGCAGAGCTAAGACAAGTCTTTAGCTTGTCATACGCACGCTGCGCTGCCTCGTTCCACTCATACCTGGTGCCCTTCTTAGTCAACTCATATAAAGGGGCCGCTATTTCAGAGAAACCAGCAATGAATTTCCTATAGAAACCAACAGCTCCAAGAAAGCGTCTGACACCTGATACAGTTTTAGGAGGACTCATGTTTTTAATCTTTTCGATGTTGTTCTCCTTAGGATGAATGCCATCCTTGTCCACTCTGTGTCCCAAGAAGGTCACTTCTTCCTGAAAGAGCTGGCATTTGCTCGGCCTCACTTGAAGCCCATATTTTCTAAGCCTGTCCAACACCTCAGTTAAGTCAGCCAGATGCTGCTCCAACGACTCCGAGTATATCAGAACGTCGTCAATAAAACATTGGCAATTCTTGCCCAATAGGCCGCTTAGGATACGATGCATTTCTCTCTGAAATACATTCGAAGATATCTTACAGCCCTGAGGAAGTCTCGACATCTCAAATTTTCCGAAAGGGGTTTGGAAAGCGAAGCATTTCGTTACGTTACTATCCAGCTTCAGCTGATAATACCCACTGGCTAGATCCAAGGTACTAAAATATTTAGCACCTCCCACAGCTGCCATGGCGGTGTCTATCCGGATCATGGGATAATCTTGATTCCTTAATTTATCGTTGACCTGTCTAAGGTCCAGCACGAATCTCAAGGAACCGTCAGGCTTCTTGACAAGATGTACTGGACTGTTCCAATCAGATCTGGATCTTTTTATGATACCGCTCTCTAAGAACTTGTCTAAAAGTACCTTGTACGGCTCTAACAAACTATAGGGAATAGGATACTGCCGCCTAAAAGTAACGTCATTTATGTCAACGTCAATTTTTATCGGCGGAACCTTAGCTGCTTTTAACGCTGCGACATTTTCCACGAACATATCTGATCTTTGTTGCAGTATGTCGCGGACAAGCTGCTGATGTTTGCCATTAACTTGGCCAATATCTACCAGTTGCCAGTCTTCAGTCGCCGCAGACATTACATTGCATTCCTCCCACACAGGTGGCAAAGAAATGTTTAATCTCCTTATCTCCTTTATACCAAGAATACCGTCGTAGCGCTTATCTTCAAGTGGCATTAACCAGAAACTTATGTCTCCTAGTTCGATACCCTTATCTGTATTTACCCTACAGGTTTTTACCTTTGTCAATGTCTGGACGTGGCCTGTAACTGACACAATTTTAAGATTGTTAATAGCTTCGTCCCAGTCCTCATTCAGAACTTTACACCTTTCTGAATCCATTATGCTAACTTGGCTTCCTGTATCGTATAACAGGTGCCAAGTATTGCCGTTTATTGATACTCTAACAATAGGCAGAGTTCCAACAGGATCCCGGTTAGAACGAACATTAACAATCTTAGCAATTGGTCGAATACCAGTGGCTGACTTCTGCCAACTCGAGCAAGCACTGGCCGTTTTGCCCGAGTTTAGTAGTTTAAAGCTCCTTTCTCCTTGCAAAACCTGGCAATATGCCCCATCTTCCCACAGCGGAAACATGTTAATTTATGCCTACCGCCATTTTTAGAAGAACCCGGCTTACTCTCGCTAAGCAGTTTAGTCAGCCTTTCTATTTCCTCCTTAAGGTCGTTAATGCACTTCTCTGACTCGTGCTTTGTCTTGCCTACTACAGCATTGAGCGTATCTAACCTTCCCTTCAGACTGCTAACCTCCTCTATGTCCGCCGCACATGCCCGTTGCTTAAAGTGGCAGCGGTTCTCTACACCATCCTCCATGGCCATAATTCTAACTGCCTCGTCAATACAGCTGACCCCACTACGGACAACAGGTTCCTTATACTTATCAAGAACATTGTCTACGAAAATATCGAACACTAAACTGCTGTCCAGATCGAAATCAATATCTCTCCTTGTGGCCATGAATCTTTCTCTAAACACATTAGGAGTTTCTCCTACACGTTGCTTAAGACCCTCTAATTCTTTTAAACATTCCCTAAATCCGCGCGTTTTTTCAGGAAATAAAATGCCTAATTTCTCTATAATGCTCTCTACAATACTGTCATTTTTTATGCCCATCTCTTCTATGCTAGCCCGAACTCTAGGCGACAAAGCCTCGAACATAAGCAGTGCTTTAACTTCCTTATTCCATTTACCTATGCTAGCTTTCAGCTCTACTTCCCTGATGAAAGCTTTTAGCCCCACTCCATTGAACGTAGAAAGTTTGATAGAATAGTTACTATCCATAATAACAGTAAGAAAGACAAAAATTACACACAATAATTAATTATATAAAAGATAATAAAAAAACTCAAGGCCAAAATTACGGGAATATAGGCCAAGAAACTATCCTGGCAAGGCTCGCCAATGACAAAAGTTACTATTTACGGGTTAACACACAAAATTGCAATATACGGGGGCCTACCGTAAGAGTAACTTGAACACAATAAAACCGTACACGCAAAAGTATAACACACACAAAAAAAAAAGTAAATAATAATTCACAATTAGTTAAATAAAAATAAAAGTACTTATCTTTTATTTCTGCTTATGTAGGGATCGGACCGGGGTCACTCAGGGGATGCGTAGAGAACACCAAGCACGAAAAAAAAAAAAAAAAAGTACGAAGAGAGCACTATAAGTGTCTCTGCACAAGATTTTAAATCACAATGCTCACACGCATTCCCTTCAACCCCCTTTATATACAAACATGGCCACATTCGTCCAATTAGAATGCTGGAGAGATCGGTTTACTTATCTGATAAAACAACGTTCTTCGCACTAAAGAAATAGGATAAGATAAGAGTGCGAATATTTGTCAATATAATTTGACATAACTACACTGTATATCCTATAACTACACTGTATCTACACCAACTTCTATAACCCAAGTTGTGACAGATGCCAGGCAGGGACCGGCAGCTGTGTGGTGGACAAGGCCCACAGGAACCAATGCCAGGCCTGTCGTCTTAAGAAATGTCTGCTGATGGGGATGAACAAAGATGGTAAGATACTGGCATGTAAGAACATACTCTCTCTACTTGTTTAAAACACTCTCCAAGTATTGCCATAAATACAGCACTAAGGTAGAGTGGAAGCTACTAGAATAAATTTGATGGCATCTCTTGTGAACTACACTCATGAACAAAACTTAAGGAAGTATACCTTTTAGCGTGTATATTGAGATTCAGACAATAACTCTGAAAGGTATTTGGTACACAGTGACCTTTATTGAAGACGCACTAGATAACCAAATGTGAACAAAATTGCCTCGTCTCTTAATAAAAAATAAAAAATATAGATGACCGGCGACATCAAATACTTTCCACTTTCTTAAGTTTTTTTACATGAGTGTCAAGTATATACTTGACAATTCACGGTATTTATGGCAATACTATGTATTGATTGCATGAGAAGTATTTCAAAAGGTAAAGGACGTGATCAAATTTTGATATGTTTTTCAATAATTGGCATGGAATGAACATGTCGCGTGATATTTTCTTAGATGATTTGACACCACAATTTTCACACATGCAACGCCAGTCAACATTTTTTAAAAATAATAAATAATAAAGTGGTGCAGAGAGGAACTCAATGGACCTCAGTAATTTCCATTTCCATCAAAATATTAAGCATACCTATAAAGCAATTATGTTCTCAATTTTGTGTTAATTTGGGGGGGGGGGGAAGGTATGCTATTTCTTGTTGAAAAGTTTTTTGTGCATAATTCCTGGCGAGATACTTTCAAAAGTAATTTAAGATTTAACTTGAGACTTACATGAGTTATTAAAGTTCCCCAAATGTTCTTCCCTGCGTACACAAGTAAAAAAAAAGCCCCATCACAGAAACACCCGACCTGACAGAGTAGTGTTGGCATGTGTGTTGATGTTAACTGAACTCCAATGGTGTGCAGCGGTACAGAACGAGCGACAGCCCAGGAACACCGCCACCATCCGCCCCGAGGCTCTGACCGAGGCCGACAGCGAGCGGCTGCTGCGGGACGGCGTGGCTGCCACCGTGGCCACAGTCTTCCCTCGGCCTTCCCACAAGTACGAGGACATCAAGGACCCAGGTACATTTCCTCCTGTTGGCTCGCCTTCTTCCTGCTCTACCCCGCCTCTTTCCACCTTTTTCCTGCTCAACTCCGCCTCCTTCTGTTCCACTCCGCCCTCCCCTTGCTCTGTCCCGCCTCCTTCTGTTCCACTCCGCCCTCCCCTTGCTCTGTCCCGCCTCCTTCTGTTCTACCCACCTTCCTCTTGCTCTGTTCCGCCTCCTGTTTTACCCACCTTCCTCTTGCTCTGTTCCGCCTCCTTCTGTTCTACCCACCTTCCTCTTGCTCTGTTCCGCCTCCTGTTTTACCCACCTTCCTCTTGCTCTGTTCCGCCTCCTTCTGTTCTACCCACCTTCCTCTTGCTCTGTTCCGCCTCCTGTTTTACCCACCTTCCTCTTGCTCTGTTCCGCCTCCTTCTGTTCCACTCCGCCCTCCCCTTGCTCTGTTCCGCCTCCTTCTGTTCTACCCACCTTCCTCTTGCTCTGTTCCGCCTCCTTCTGTTCTACCCACCTTCCTCTTGCTCTGTTCCGCCTCCTGTTTTACCCACCTTCCTCTTGCTCTGTACCGCCTCCTTCTGTTCCACCCATCTTCATCTTGCTCTGCCCCGCCTCCCTTCTGTTCCACCCACCTTCCTCTTGCTCTGCCCCGCCTCCCTTCTGTTCCACCCACCTTCCTCTTGCTCTGCCCCGCCTCCTTTCTGTTCCACCCACCTTCTTCTTGCTCTGTCCCGCCTCCTTTCTGCCTTTTCACGCCTTCTTCCTGCTCAACTCCGCCTTCCCCTTATTCGACTCCGCCTCCCTATGGTTTCACCCCGACTTCCAACTTTATCAACACAACATACTCTTTCAGTGTAATTCCAATATTCTCTCACTATTCACCCCATATACCTCTCCCATTATTGATATTATCTTATACCCTGGAGTTAATTTAGTGTAGTTTTTCCTGTATCCCAATATATTCTTATTTCATATTGTCTTATATCACCCACCCAGCTCCTCCCAACCAGGTGTGGCGGCAGATCTGAGTGAGACCGGCAGGGAGGAGCCCCACGTGGCCCCACCTCCCCCGCCCCCCGTCTACGGCGAGGTCCCCCTCTACGCCGGACAGGAGACCTTGTACGAGACCGCGGCCCGCCTACTGTTCATGGCCGTCAAGTGGGCCAAGAATCTCCCTCCTTCACCAACCTGCCCTTTAGGGACCAGGTGAGTGGACGGCCAGGCACCAAACGAGGAGGATTTGGGAGAATGCAGGTTTATTATGTTATAACTTCCTTTTTATAAAAAATATTAATGATAACTAATGAGAGAGATATATTCGAACATTTGCCCGTCTCACATGTGACGGGAATATTCGAGTGTATATCTAAACGAAAATATCATATTTGTTTATATAATATATTAAATCCATTATAGAGTTTGCGTCAAATTATTTTAGTATTTCTATTTGAAAAAGATGGAGCTCTCGAAGCATCTATTGTAGACTTCTTTGACTCTAAAATAAATAACAATTAATTATGCCTTTATCTATAGTGAAGACACTTCGTATGACACCGGAGATTTAATAATTTGTTTTAATTTGGTTTTACAATAACTTTATTCGACAATCTTTAATGGCGCTACTTTTGCTTCTTTGAAATATATTTTAAGAATGCCTGGTCGGCGAGCTCACGCATGCGTCCAAGCAACCAATCAGCAGCAGAATGACACCATCGTCCAAGTCCCCACTCGCCGCAACGTCGACAGAAATGAAATGAACGATAAATGCGTCGCCACTGGCGACACAGAGGGCCAGTGAGCTGGGGAATGTCCTTGAAATCTCAAATAACGCCATATAGATCTACCTAGCCGCTTGTTTTATATTAGACTGCTTCGATTATATAGCATCTAATATTAGACTAATTCTTTGTAAATATTTTTTTTAGAAAAACTTTGGGTAAAAGAGCTTTTGTAGACAAGAGCAGAATAAATAACAATATTCGCTGATTTATTTTATACTTTACCAGCACACTGGGTGAGGTGGAATAGAAATAACTCTCTGAGGTAAATGAGAACGGACACTAGAGAGGTACTGTCCAACGTTGTCTCGACGGCCCAGGTGATCCTCCTGGAGGAGGCGTGGTCCGAGCTCTTCCTACTGTGCGCCATCCAGTGGTGCCAGCCACTCGAGGCCAGTCCTCTGTTCTCCGAGCACCTGGCGGCAGGACTGCCCAATGGCAAGGCCGCGGTGACGCTGGCGGACTGCCGGACCCTGCAGGAGACCCTGGCGAGGTTCAAGGCTGCGGCCGTGGACCCTGCAGAGTTCGCGTGTCTCAAGGCCATCGTCCTCTTCAAGTCAGGTGAGTGGTCACCGTGCGGAGGTGTACTGCCGCGGGACTCACGGCCGGCCCGGTGCAGACGCCCGGGGGCTCAAGGACGGCCACCAGGTGGAGGGACTGCAGGACCAGGCACAGCTGATGCTCCAGCAGCACGTCAAGACACAGCACCCCACCCTGCCGTATCGGTCAGTACCTATCTCATACACTGTAGATAGGATCTGTCGTCTGTTATATGGGTAGTCTCTCCTTAAGATTGTCTCTCATTGAAGTCTGGAGGAGTCAGATCACGTTATTTATAAACCCAGACAGACCTCACTACAAGCCCATTCAGACAGACCCGACCCCAGGGAACTGACCGAGCCTTGTGTCCCGTAGGTTCGGACGGCTGTTGCTGATGCTGCCCTCGCTGCGCTACGTGCCGTCAGAGCGGGGTGGAGGCGCTGTTCTTCCAGCGCACCATCGGCGGCGCCTCGATGGAGAAACTTCTGTGCGACATGTTCAAGTGCTAGGCCGCCCGAGACCACCTCCGCTACCGAATTACAGCTGTTACCGCGGTGGAACTCTCGGCTTCTCTGTCAGTTAGATTTGGTTTTTCCACTTTGCAAAAAAAAAAAAAAAAAAAAAAACGGAATGGTAAATAATGGCATTCGATATATCATCCCTTAGTGACGTCCAGCATTGTTGGCACCTATATGCAAATAGGTTTGTATCCTAGTCACTTGATCACAAGCCTAAGTTACATAATTTGATTCGTGTACTCCACATTTGTAATACATCGATACCCGCATTCCTTTATACATGAATATATTTACATATAATTTAATGAGGAAGAGCTTTGATCAAATTAAAATATATATTTATTTATTGGTATCTTCCTGGATATTTCGACATTGCTATACGCTCATCTTCTTCTTGGAGTACTTTCTAGAAGATGGTCGATCAGTCTTGTCGAAAGATACTCTAATAAATAAATATATATTTTTAAATCCTTATCCACACATAAGCTCTTTACCACACACACATTAATGTCTTTCATATGTATAGCTTCATCTTAGTAAATATATCTGTAAATAAGGCGAATGATGGAGCATATCCAGATGAAATACGTTAATGTACATATCTACATATCTACCTTTCTTTTAATTGCATAGACCTGAGTGCGCATTACATAATTACATACCAGGGTGGTGGAATAAATGTCCGCACAACGCAAAATATTTCGCGCCATTTTTTTTTTTTTTTTTTAGGATTGTGCTGAATTCGCTCGAGGGGGATTGTCCAGATCTGTTAGAAATAAGAGAGCTTCTCATTATATAAAAAGCATAACAATCAAAACTGCTGCCATATCCAACCATGTTTGGCATATAATATATATTATAGTCACCAAATTTCATATTTAAAATATATATACAATGTGGAGGTAAATACGATTTTAAAATATCTTATATTATTTTTTTTCTCCCAAGTTTTCTTTCTCATTATTTTTGATGATAAAGGCTATCTCCTGATATGGTGTAACTAAAGGTTGGGAATGTAGTTCCTTCCATTCTAGTGGGGAGAAAATCAATTGACGAGAGACATCCCCTATAAAAATGAAAGTGAAGATATTGACACGTGGAAATTATGGAAGTCTAACTTCGGGATGAGACAACAATTTATTTCGGGCAAGAACAAACTATGAATGGTAAACAAAAGATAATCCACGAGGGGAATTTACAGAGTAGCAAAATATAAACATAAAAAAATGACCACTCTGTTAATAAAAAATAATAAAATTAATAAATACTTAGTTACATAGCTTTTTCCTTATGGGAGCTGTGACCCACAGCTAGCAATTATTGTAGTTACTGACATGGATCTGACATGCTTCTGAATACTTCGTTACAATATAGTGAACATCTGGCAGACACCTTCAGCTACCACAGGGTATCGAATTCAATGATAAATCCACAAATTGATGAAAATATTTTTTAAAAAGTGCAATATAGATTCTCTGAAGTAAAACTTCGATGAGCCTATTCAATCATATCTCTGTAGTTTTTTTACAGTCGGTTAACAGGACTGCATACATACATGGATGTAGAACAGGAGGTATCTCATAGGTTACCTTTGCTCTATTAAATAAACCGAAATTCCATCCGGGGATAAGTTTCTTCATATCAGTTTATGTTAATCGTATTGGAAAGGACAAAGGATCCTTGTACAGAGAACCAAGAAGAGTTCTTGAACTTCTTTATGAGTACGACCTCCAAGATCTTGTCTAATTTAGACTAATAAAAGAATAAGGAAAAAAATGCTAATTCAAGGTTTTCCTTGTCAAAAATAGTTGACATTTCTTACAATAAGTATTACTCCTGTCGAAAGGCTGATAAGTTCGAAGCCTTGAGTTAACATAAACTGATACAGAAACTTATCCCTGGAGATGTAACTTGGGTTTGTTTAATAGATCACAGATATATTCTTTTTGAAATAAAACAACTTTCTACTCTGTCCCCTTTCTGCAATGATAAAAATAATGGGAGGGCCTGGCTCATCAGTGGTGAACCCTAATATCTGAGTGTTGCTTACATGATATTGATGAGAATAAACATAATTAAAAGATGAAAAAGGCATCTCCTTATTGTGCAACTGAAAGTTGCTAATGACTTGCGCCATCTATCGGAATAAATATCAACTATTCTCGTTGATTTTTAATTATTCCAGAATTGGCCAAATACCCATTCTTGATTAATCAAGAAAAGCTAACCACGGACGCGTTTCGGGCTGTTGGCCCTCATCAGCCTGGTGCAAACTGTACCTCAACGACCAAAAAAAACAGGTCATTCAGGCATCCTGGCGCAAGCCATCAACAACTTTCAGTTGCACGATAAGGAGATGCCTTTTTCATAATTTATGCACCTTATCCCAGTACAATATCACATTTGTACTAAGTTTTAATAATTAAAAGAGTTTGACCCCTTACAGTATTCTGGAGAGAGATAGAATAAATATAAACCAACATGTTGATAGTTCATCCTGATAGATGGCGGTATCCATCACTAACGTTTAGTTACAAGATTAGATTTTGTTCTTAATATGCCGTGCATTCTTTCTTTTGTTTATCTTTATAAACAGGCTCTACTCTATTCAAACCTAAAATATATTCCCATATTAAAGTGATGAGACTACCTCACTGAAGGGTCGGGCTCAAAGAAATGTTTGTATATATACTCATTGACAAAATTTATGGAAGTTGTACCTTTTATCATGTATATCGGGATTCAGACTCTGAAAGATATTACAGTGACCTTTATTGAAGATAACCAAAAGTGTGAATAAAATTGCCTCTGTCTCCTTCAAAAAAAAAAAAAAAAAGACGATCGGCGACATCAAAGACTTTCCACTTTCTATAATTTTGTCCATGAGTATACACTCACTTTATAAGACATTCGCTCTTTATTTAAACACCAACCAGAAAATATGATTGTCATATTTTATATAAACTTCACTGGGAACGGGGTGAAATGTTTCTACTTGAGTTCTCTGGTTGCCAAGCACCTTTCAAATATTTATTTTTCATTAATGACAGACATTATTTACATATAAGGAGAATCTCATTGCGCATTTAGATCTACACATGAACAGAATCCCAACCAATGAATTCCCCCACAGTAACAAAGTGGGATAAATTCAGGCACTAATAAGCCAACAACTCTGGTTCAGCCCTAAGGCCTTCATCAGTACAATATTGAGCGGCAGACACAAGAGAAACCCGTCAAAGAGAAGTTAAACTGATGGTGTGGCAGTTTCAGGCTGGAATGCAATTTTAACATATGTAAATAATTTGCATATATAATTATGGCAAAGAGAGATATGTGTATCTTTTGGTATACATGATTAAGTATATATTGTATATTACTTTTATTTTTAAATGATTTCTATTTGCATATACATATGGGAGTCAAATGTTTTTGTATATATATTGAAAACTGTGTGCTGATAACAAGACATTTTCCACATTTAATTTTATTTATATTTTGATGCTTTCATTTGAATTCAAATCAATTCTATCACACTACCTCTCTGTTGACATCATCAATATAATTTTAATTATTATTTGCATATTGTTTAAAGGAATTATGACATCAATCAATCGTATGTTTATGATTTATTTTTCATATCTTTTCAAACATATATATAAATGATATCTAAATTAATTACATAAAGTGTATTTACTATTCTATAGCGATGAAAGAATATATGTATATATGTCTTTTTTTTATGAAAGCTGATTTTTTAAATCTCTATTATGTTTAAACTATTATAATTATTTAATGCAGCAGTGGTGCCAAACGATGTAAAAAATTCCTACTTATCATAGAAACTGTGCTAAATAACTTGTAAACTAATTATCCATCTTTGATAGAGTTTGTGATGCTCTGAAGTATCATAGGCCCCATTTTATAACCTAGTGTGTCATAGGGGTAAATAAAAAAAACAAGGATTTTGTTGTCAATTTTTCTAAGGTTCCATTGTATGTATAGCTGTTGTTGTCAACAATACGCCGTCTCCCCTCAGAATCTATTTTTATCGTCTCCCACTTCTCAACTCAGGCTGTACTTACTTCCCTGGCTGTACAAAAGAAGTCTTGTGTATGTTGACCCTACGTGCTGCTGGTGGTGATGTAAATAAAGCTCTCATGTTGTTTTTACTGTAGACCCGCTCTCTTCATTTGCATAATACACAACGCTTATAATATACACCTTAACATATATACATATAGATGGAAAATTTTCCGGGAGGAAATTGATTCATAGAAGCATAGGGCGCTTCTCCCGTCAAAATAAACGTCAAAACCTGACGCCATATATTGACCGTCGCCTCAAACTAGCGGCCTCGGGTCGGTGACAAAGCCACAACACCAGCTTTGCAAACTGAGAAGCGTCCACCTAGAGACCATGGTTTCGGGCTAATGGCCCTCGTCAGCCTAGGGCGGACTTTATTCCATGAGATCCACACGGGCCCTAATATATATAAATAAAGATGGCGTCAGGTTTTGACGTTTATTTTGACGGGAGAGGCGCCCTATTCTTCTATATATATATAATAAACTATTTTCATCACGTGTGATTCTTTTAGAATTTAAACAATTTTATACTGCCCCTTACTGCATTAATAAAATAATGTGAAGGGCAGTAGATTTTTTTTTTATTATTATTCAAAAAGAATCATACGGATGGAATATAGTTTACATTTATAAAATACAAAAATTTCAAGCACGAATGTAACTTTTATACACAAAATAAACTTCTAATATCCTTTGTGTCGTTTGGGTAGAATTAAGTAACAATTTAGTATAGTTGAGCGAAAATAGTTGAATAATCGGAGACTAATGAAAATAGATAAATAAGTTAAATAGATAAATTATTAATAATCAAGAAAAAAAGTAATCCAAAAGATTCAAATAGCTAGCGGTCGGCTCACACAAGATGGATGATAATTTGCTACAAAACTCCCGCCTAGAACGCGCGCCATCTACGGGGCTTAGGTATACTAAAGTTGGAAAAATGCAGATGTATTATTTACATATTTACAAGCATATAACAATATATTTTGTTATATGTAGAAATGTTTCTGAATTTATTGAGCTATAGCAGTAATTCGGAGCTGCTGAGCACGCGCCCGGTCGGCTGAAAATGTTTTCACCTCTTCTCGTTAAAAAAATAATTAAAATAATAAATTTTAAGACTTTTAACAATAATGTCTTCATTTTAGGATTAATGGAGGTTATACTGTAGTTTTAGCAAAGTAAAAACTGAAATTTTAAAAAATGTTATATTAAGTCAACTTTATGGACTCGACATAGGCTCGACAGTGGCGCTCGAGTGGCAGAAATAGGAACTAAATTATTTTTTTTGTATTCTATACATCCCTTTTATAAATATAAAATATTTTTTTTATGAATTTACTTTCATAATTATTTATTTATATTATCAGCATCAAACACGACTCATTCCAATTTAATTGAGCGTAAAAAATATTAAGCCAATTTTAGTTCAAATTTCCGCCACTTGAGCGCCACCGTCGAGCTGATTTTGGCCCATTGAGCTCTGTTAAATGTAACGATAGCGTTCCAAATATGGCTTATATTTAGAAGTATTTCTTTTATTCTGATCATTTTTTTTTCTCTTTATTTACTTTTATTTTACTTTTTTAGCCGCTGAGACTGACATTTAGAATTTGAATTATTTATGACGTTATGATTCATTTTAAATAAAACAATTTTCTACAGCTCTTATTGCAATGATAAAAATAAAGGGAGGGCCTGGCTCATCAGTGATAAACCCTCCCAGTTGTTTCGCTAGTTTAATCTACCATACTGCTCTATTATTGCATCGTAATGTTTTACTTATATAAACCGATAGTAAAGATTAACTCTTGCTAAGGTACTCTCCACAATAGTTTGTTGAAATACCTTTTCCATGAGAATAATGTTACAGAATAATCTGTGATGGTCTACTCGGAGAATTATCATCTGGTAAGTGACTACGTCTTCGTTTATCATAAATAAATTGTTTGTTTATATACCTTCAGTTGTTTATGAAATTTCGTGTCCAGTAGCGCAGTGGATAGCGCGTTGGACTTCTAATCCAAAGGTCCCGGGTTCGAGTCCGGCTGGGATGTTTTTTTTTTTTTTAAAGAGTGTACGCGGGATAAATCTTCTTTCTATCTCCACTCAATCACACTAAGGTATTTGATGGTGTCTGCCGGGGAGAGTAGAGCTCATCAATGGATGAGTCAATACAGTCAATAATGTGGTTTGGGGTTGCAGGTTGACACTTAGTACATAGTGGGTAAAACCTGCAACCATTCTGGAAAGTCATTGTCCGTAGATGACCAGAAATAAAGATTAACTCTTGCTAAAGACACATAGTTTGTTGAAATACCTTTTCCATGAGAATAATGTCACAGAATAATTTGTGATGGTCTATTCGGAGAATTATCATCAGTTATGTGACGTTATATCATCATTTTTATTTAAATTGTTTGTTTATATATCTTTCAGTTGATTGTGAAATTTCGTGTCCCAGTAGCGCAGTGGATAGCGCGTTGGACTTCTAATCCAAAGGTCCCGGGTTCGAGTCCCGGCTGGGATGTTTTTTTTTTTATTATTAATATTATTTAAGAGAATGGGTATGTTGGAGAAAATAAAATGTTAGAGATCTGACAAAATATGTAAATACTTTCCTTGTTGAAATAAATTTGTTTTATGATTACACACACACACACACTCGTTCCTGGTCTCACTTATCATCATGATATGGACCAATCGAATATTGACATGAAGCCAACCTCCCATGCCAGGGCAACAATATATGATAATAATTAGGTGGCAAGGTAGATTAAGAGGGGTGATGAGCCAGGCCACTCCATTTTTTTTTCCATGCTAAATAATTGCTAAAGATTGTCTGAGTGTTATACATTGACATCAATGTCCTGCACAGAGATTGTATAAATGAACCTAATTTAAAGGGAGAGGTGACTTTTTGGAGACATACATCAGAACCTCCTTAAAAGGACATTCTAACTAGAGAACACCTCTATTCAAAGGACTGTTTTTTATCGACAAAATTATCATTTTACCTATCTGGTAAAAGGACAACTCTCTCTAAAGGTCACTGTGCACTTTGCATGTATTGACAAGATGTCAATAAAATTATTTTAATCGTCAATTGTCTAAAGGACACTTAGGCTCTGCAACTATGTGTTGTCTTTTAGAGAGAGAGTTTACAAGAAGATCTAATCCAAATAAATTGTGTATGACATTTCAGTAACAGCATTGTTACCGAAACGTGATACACAATTTATTTGGATTAGGTCTTATTTTCTTGTATGTATAATCCAAATTGTATTTTATCATTGGATATAGTTTGTTCTACTGTATAGGGACATATTGTATAGTGTCCATTATATTTTCTCCTACTCATTTGTTCTGCTCTGAGCTAATTCCTGATTTACATGTGTGGCTCCAACATTGTTTAATATTTTTGATAGCCTCAATGATAAGGTACAATTTGGATTATAGATTAGAAATACAAGATAACACCAAATCTCCAAATTAATAAATTGTGTGATGTTTCTGCAGCATTTTTCTTATTTTTCTTCTATTTTCTTATTTTTATATAGGTGGAAAATTTTCCAGGTCACATCTCCCATCAAAATAGAAGTGAAAACTAAGAGCCATTTAATTGACCGTCTCTGCAAACTAGTGAACCCGGGTCGGTGACAAAGCCACAATACCAGCTCCATTCAGTACTTTTGTCTGATGATAGTATAACAACACTGTTACTGAAATGTTACACACTATTTATTTACTTGGTCTTGTTACCTTATGTTGATAGCTTCAAATTTCTCTAGTAGATCCAAATAGAAGCCATTGAAGAGGTCGTTGTGCCAAGTCACTCTGTTAGAATAAGGGATTCAGTGGATGAGTGGTCTAAACTGTTGGTTTTCAGCTGCTACAACCCAGGATTGAATCCCGCATTAGGCACTTTTGTCTTTTTTTTAAATGCTTCAATGGCCCCTGTTTCCTGCAAAAGTCTAACCCCACCAGCAAGTGCAAGTAACCAAACTGGGCTCTGGCACATTTGTAAGTACAAAAGTCGAACTGCCTTTTCACATGTATAGACATGTGGTACACTTACAGTAAAAGCAGTCGCCAACTTCTACCCACCATGATTAGCATAAAAGTGTCAGCTAAAGAAGCAGAGCAGCCAATATATACTCACAGACACTTTGAGGAAGTGGAAAGTCTTTGATGTCGCCGGTCATCTATTATTTTAAAGGAGAGAGAGACAATTTTATCCATATTTGATTATCTCGTGTATCTTCAATAAAGATCACTGTAATATCTTTCAGAGTTATTGTCTGAATCCTGATATATATGTTAGAAGGTACAACTTCCTTAAGTTTTGTCCATGAGTGTAAACAATGATAACAAAATTGAATGTAACATTAGTAGCGAGAGAGCAGATGTGATTCATTGATTTAAAAAAAAAAAGCAAAAATTATTTAGAAACAGTTGAAATTTTATTTAGTAAAAAAATATATTGATTAAGTGGTGTACAAAAAAATTATTGAAAAAGACTAATGAAAAAGGAGGTAAAACAGAAGACTTATGCAATTTATAAAAAAAAAAATTCCAACATGCAAATACAGATTTTGATTTTTAAAAAATAAAGATATATTTTATATGTGTGATCTAACAAATATTCCACAAACCATAATTCAACACTTACTATGAATCAACAATCTCAAAGTAACAACACCAAATCCAAATACATAAATAGTGTGTGACGTTTCAGTAACAGTGTTGTTCCCATCATTAGACAAAAGTACTTATTGCCTTATGTTTCTAATTACACTTTTTGTCTGATGATAAAGCACAATTTGGATTATAGATTATAATAAAAGAAAATAAGACCAAATCCAAATAATTTATTAGTATGTGACATTTCAGCAACAGCATTGTCACCATCATGTTTTATTCTTTTGTCTGATGATGGTGACAATGTTGTTGCCGAAACGTCACACATTAATAAATTATTTGGATTAGGTCTTATTTTCTTTAATTACTTTTTGTCTGATGATGGTAACAACGCTGTTACTGAAACATCACACGCTATGTATTTATTTGGTGTTATTACCTTGTGTTTCTAATCTATAATCCATATTTGTGTCTTATCAAGTCAACAATCTGTTTTTCAAATTGCCATCGTTAAGCCTATCTTTGAATCAAGAGTAAAAAGAGAAAAGGGGCAATAAATTTTAAAAAGGCTAAATTATAACAAGTGTTGAATTATATATTTGATTGAATAGAAATAGTTATAGGAAATTTTTTAACTTATTTTTTTTTATTGCATAATATAGGAATGACATTTGAAATTATCCAGCATGTGTTTCTTTGAACGAAAAATTTAAATTTATTTTAAGGAGAAAGTAACAATTATTTCTAACCTTAGGGATTTTGATTTTTCGTTCAAAAGAAACACATGTGGATAATTTTCAAATGTCGTTCTACAATCATGAGCCGCATTATATTGTATTGTAAATTCATTAATAGAGTTATACTGGAGTATAATTTCACATTAGCATTTCTTTATAAATTTTAATTACCCAAAATGTTATGGAAATATATACAGTAGTACCTCAATGAGAGGACACTCCCACTAGAGGACACTCTCTATAAAGGAAAATTTTCATTTTCGAAATTACCATTTTTACTATTTAGCAACTCTCCGGTAAGAGGACACCTCTCCCTAAAGGACACTTTGGCTCTGAAATTAGGTGTTATCCTTTACAGGGAGGTTTTACTGTATCACAAAAATATATATATATAATGGAATAAAAATATTAAGATGTAAAAAATTTTTAAAAGTTATATTTTTATTAATTTTATTATACTCAGCAAAATAAACTGAACACTAAAAAATGTAAAGATGCTTTTAAGACTAGTTTTGTTATTGATATTTTTTTTAAGTGTTTTTATATTCATTACAAAAAATATTTGCGTATTATTAATGTGTTAAATTAATTAAATTTGGATTAATTTGGAGAACAAAATAATTTTAAAAAAAGGCAAATTTGTACGATATGTAACAATTACTAAAGCTATATATATAATTTCAGATAGTTTTAACAGCCATTAATTCGATTTGCATAAAACATGGAACAATATATTTACACATGGTTATTTGTACTAGCGGTGTTTTTGGGGGAATTTAACTTTTTTTTTTAAGTTTTTTTTTTTTCAACATACACAATATGCATCTTTTTTTTCTTTTTTTTTTTTATATAAAATTTGAAGAAAAAAAACTACAATGAAAACATTGAGCTATATAAGAATTTAGATGAAGAAATATTTATATAAAAAATAATGTTTTTTTAAAAGGAAGGTGGAAGACGGAACAATATGTAAATGAGAGAACATTGGCATCATCATCGGTGATAAGAAAGAAAATTTATTAACATATTACTTTTATCTGGGCAAAAAAAAAAATGTATTTGAAATTTTGGTAATTATTGGGTATACTATGTTGACACAAAGATAAATAAATGACTTACTGCAAATTTTTTTTAAATATATTTATATTGGGAGCATTCGGATCTTGCTTTTTCTCAAATAATAGGTGAAAAAATTAATATTATTTTTTACCTATAGTTGAGAAAGAGCAGAAGAGAAACACCTGAAAGCTTCCAAAAAATATATATATTTTTTAAACTTGTGGTAAGTCATTTATTTTTGTGTAAAAAAAATCATAGAGATGAAATAGAAAAAAATAATAAAAATGTTTGACCAGAGGATAATAAAATGAAATGCCAGAATTAACATACTGGATACTATTTTTCTATCTAGCAAGGATATGTAATTAGGTACTGGATAATCACAAAAAAACTTTAAAAAAAAAAAACAGCACTCGGGTATATCAGCCATAGATTAACCAAATCTGTTCAGTGTTTTAGCTCATCATCAGTAGAGTGTAGGCTTAGTTGACCAAGTTTCCATAGCAGAAATAATCTCAAGTTTGAAAGAATAAAAAAAAAATTACTTAGTGTTATTTTGTGTGTTAGGAAGAAATATTGAGTGTTTAGATACGGTACAAACAATATAACAAAATAATAAATCACTTTATTTCTGAATCACTTAAGGAACGAGAAGAATATACATACGGCGTACAATGAAGATATAAAACAAAATGTGTTTAAGAATAAAAATGTTCTACAGAGAGACAGGGATTCTACCACTTTACATATAATGTGATGAGAGAGAGATAAGACAGTTTGTTTGAATTCATCAATTTGCAATATATATATAGTTGATAAGGCACAATTTGGGTTATAAACACGAGGTAATAAGGACCAAATCCAAATAAATAAATAGTGTGTTTAAGTGTGTTTACACACTATTTATTTGGATTTGGTCTTATTACCTGTGTTTGCATATATATAGTACATGTACCTAAAGTGACACCTCCCCCTTTATTTATGCATCATAACAATGCCATCACACTAGTAAACAAAACTTTACTGGTGAATGATCCACAACACCCCAGTTTTACCAAATTCAGACAAAAAAGCCAACCTGTATATCATGTAAACCACAAGTTGGATTTTTTTGTCTCTGAATTTTCGAAAACTGGGTGTTGTAGCTTATTAAATATCATTACTATTAAAGTTACTAGGGTAAAATGAACAAGTGCAATTGTTCTGATGTATAATTTAAAGGGAGAGGTGTCACTTTATCAGTACATGAATATCATACTCCCACAGTTATATATAGATGTAATAGTACAGGTAGAGTTGTCACCCTAGATAGACTATTGACTAAAAACATAGTTAAATCTGATCTCTCCTGGAAATGGTCTCTCACAACAGAGACAGTTGAAAGACCTGACAGAAACTCTGACCACCACCAGGAGACACCAAGTGTAGCCATGTTGTTGGCCATGTGGTCTTTCATGGGAGATTCCAGCGTAATAATAAATGGAGAGAGAAAGATGATAGAATTTCTATTTGAAAGACATTGTTTACAAAAACAATATATATATATTTTTTAAATGTTTTGTATCATATTTTTCTTTAACACCCGATTTTGAAATGATTGGTTTGGGGAAGAGATGAAGAAATATTATCTTGGGGGAAACAGGAGAAGAAAAAGGTAAATGGTGATGTAACACTATAAAAAAAGGTTCCAAAAAAAAGTTTTTTTTTTGAAGATTTCATTGACCAAAATTACAAAGTGAAAAACTGCTGTTAAAAGAAAGAAACCCCTCTTTTTTTGCAAAAAAAAAAAAAAGAAAAAAACTTCCCAGAAAGAGAAAGAGAGAGCTAAGAGAGAGAGGGAAAAAAAACAAAAGTTATGTAAATCTTACATTTCCAGGAATATGAAATGTCATTTTATAAACCAAGAATTGACAATCATTCCTATTAAAAAAAGAAAAAAAAAATTGGATTTCTCTTTATATTTTCTTATATAAAAGGAAAAAAAAAAAAAAAAACTTCCATTGTAAAAGGAAGGAGGATAAAATGTATAGTGTTTACAAGACACAATGAAGTGTGAAGCTAAAAGAAAGTAAGTAAAAATTGCAGGGATGATAGAGAGAAATGTGGATGGGTTACTAGGTGGACTAGGATGGGATGGACAGTGTGGTGGAACTTGGGGTGGTCCGTGTAGGACAGCCGAGCTCCATGGATCAGACAATGGACCACCCACTCTGTGGACACCAGGGGGGTGTTCTGGATCTGGCAACGCTGGAGGATAAATTCGGGGCAGGAGGGGTCCCGTCACCACTACGTCCACACTGAAGACCTTGGCTGAGCACACACAGCGACCACACTCAACCTGACAGTCTATGGTTAGGTACAATTTGATTATAGATTAAAAACACAAGGTAATAAGACCAAATCCAAATAAATGAATATTGTGTGACGTTTCGGTAACAGCGTGGTTACCATTCAGTACTTTTGTTTAAAGATGGTAACAACGCTGTTACCGAAACGTCACACAATATTTATTTATTTGGTCTTATTACCTTCTGACAGTCTATGGTTAGGTACAATTTGGGTACAGAGCAGGAGGGACAAGCTACAATTCTGTCCTCCATGGGAACTACAGACTTTGATTTCCAGATTAAAGTCTGGTTATCTACATACAATGACTTTCCAGAATGTTTGCAAGTTTTTTTTCCCACTATGTACTAAGTGCAATTGTCAACCTGCAAATCCAAACTACATCATTGACTGTATTGACTCATTCATTGATGAGCTCTACTCTCTCCCAGAAGACACCATCTCAAGCTCTACAAGCTTGACACCCTGTGATATGATTGAGTGGAGATAAGAAAGAGAAGGTAAAGGTACAATTTTGGGAGATTATAGATTGGAAACAACAACAAGCTCTCCCAAAGGTCCTGTGGCAATAATAATAACAACAACATAGGGAGTGTACTTAATCCTAGAACACAATATAGGGCGAGTCCAGCAACAGTGACTGACAACAGGCTTCCAAGTCACAACAATCACCTCGACCTATTTGTGTTGCTCCGTGTCAATTCTTCATAATACAACATACATTAAGCTTACACTCCCATTATAATTTTACTTCAAATAAAAGTGTTATGTGAAGAATAAACAAAAGTTTTCGCGACGAGTTTCTTTTATTACAGTTGTAAATTCGGCAAGCTTTCGGACTTTGACGTCCTTCGAAAAAGTTGCCTGTCGAAGGACATAAAAGTTCGAAAGCTTGCGAATTTACAACTGTAATAAAAGAAACTCGTCGCCGAAAACTTTTGTTTATTCTTCAAATGATGTCAGGGCGATTCCTTCTTTTGTAAAATTGTTATGTTTACCAGAAGAGATAGTGGCTTTGAGAAACAATAGGAAACTTTTCCATGAAGTGAAAGGAGCACCAACACCTACCCTTGCCCTTGCCAGGGGAGGCCGGGGGATACTTGCGCACCACATCCGCCCCTGCCGAGAGCAGCACCGGGGCCCACATGTCCACAAACTCTGGGTTGGAGTTGGAGGTCAGCAGGATGTGCATGTTCTGGAGCATGTTCCTTTTTGCCATGCCTGCACATCATGTTGTTGTTGTTTCTTATCCCCTTGTGTAAAGATTACACGAATGCACATCATGGTGAACATTACTATGTATGTTCCTATGCCTGCACATCATAATAATCATTAATGCATGTGTTCCTTTGCCTGCATAATCATGGTAACCATTTATGTACGAGTTCCTTTGGCCATGCCTGCACATCATGTTGATCATTGATGTATGTGCTTCTTTGTTAACATTCCTGCACATCATGGCAATCATTAATGTTTGTTATTATGCCTACATGCTTGCACATCCTTTAATTAACGAGAAGTGAAGGAGAAAAGTTTCTTTTGTTAAAACACAAGCTTTCAAACCACTTGGTTGTTCTTCACACACAGGTGCTGTAACATTACCAGAGTGTAGATAGAAGAACAGAGAAGCTTGAAGGCTTGTGTTTTCAACATTATCATAGTAAAAAAAGAGAAACTTCTCCATGGCCCCTATGCTTTCCATTATACAGCTAAGGTGAAAATCTATATATAAAATTGAATGTCTGTGTGTCTGTGTGTGTGTCCTCTATGGATTCAAAAACCATACATCCAATCGCCGTGAAATTTTGGGATATTATTAGGTGTATCTCCGGAAAGGTTTACGAAAAATAATTTCTTGAATATCTTTAATATCTCTTAGAGTTATTTGCAGATTTGTAGCTTTAACTCGCAAGCAACGCCATCTTGCAACGGAGATCTGCCCCTCCCCCCCGGCCGCCCGCTGGCCAGTTGGTTGGACGTCCAAGTTCCCACCGACCAATCAGAGTGATCAAGAGGTCCTGGCGCGCGGGGGCGGGTGACCTCCGGGAACTACGTCCATCTTCCATAAACGACCATGATTTTATTCAACTTATCGAGTATTTTTCAAGGGACCGGGAAAATATGTTCACTAGTTAAACGATGATTTTGCAATGTAGAAAATTAGGAAAGACAAAATTCAGGATGACACGGCACACGGGGGACCGGGAAATAATAATCACTTTATCGAGAGATTCACGACCATGACTTTATTCAACTTATCGAGTATTTTTCAAGGGACCAGGAAAATAGTTCACTAGATAAAACGATGATTTTGTAATGTAGAAAATTATGAAAGACAAAATTCAGGATGACAACGGGCACACCAGGGACCGGGAACAAATGTTCACTTTATCTATACTTTATATTCAAATTTACGAGTTTCAAATTATCAAAATATATCTTTTTTTTATAAGTTTATAGAGAATTGTTTTAACAAATGTTCGTTAGACAAACCTTTACTCGGGTAAAAAACCTCGGGCGAAGCCGGGTACGTCCGCTAGTAGTTAATAAAAGAAAATAAGACCTAATCCAAATAATTTATTAGTGTGTGACGTTTCGGCAACAGCATTGTCCATCATCAGACAAAAGAGGTGACAATGGTGACAGTGTTGTTGCCGAAACGTCACACACTAATAAATTATTTGGTCTTATTTTCTTTTATTATAATCTATAATCCAAATTGTGCTTTATCAGTGAAGTAGTTAAATCAAGTGTCAGTTTCCTTTGTATCCAAGACTGCACATCATGTTAAATGGATATGTGTGTAGCCCCCTCCACCAAAATACAACAACACAACAACAACAACAAGGGCCATCACCCACCATTCAATCAACGTGCCAGTCACCAGGCTGAAACCCGCAGGCTGCAGATAGAGAGCTGAGTCCAGTGCCACTCCCTGCTCACAGCTGGCCTTCACCCAGGTGTGGCTGAGACAGGGGATCCCGGCAGCCAGACACTGGATGTACTTGATGGTGCAGGTGGCTCACGGTCAGGAGGTAGATGTGCTTGCATGTTGTGGTCTTACACACACATCTACCTGTGTAGACAGTACAACACTAACAAGATTTAGAACATCTCAAGCCATTGAAGATAGAAATAACAACAAAATCTACCTCACTTGCCCAAAATGTTGCTTGGCACCTGCAGCTCCAAAGCACATTTTGGCTTGCATTAGATGCACTAAACAGGACCTTTGGAAGAGGCCGCTGCTTATCATAAAACAGCTCGAGGAGCATGAACTCATGGAATTCGTGTAATCTTTATACAAGGGGATAAAACAACAACAACCTGTGTCTGGTGGTGCCATGATTAACGAAAGCTGCACCCCATTCCATTGGAATTTGTGTAATCTTTACACAAGGGGATAAGAAAAAACAACAACAATCTGTGTCTGGTGGTGCCATGATCAACGAAAGCTGCACCCCTACACCCCATTCCATTGGAATTCATGTAATCTTTGCACAAGGGGATAAGAAACAACAACTACCTGTATCTGGAGCTCTTGGCCACCCTGAGGCCAGAAAATCTACCACCCAACTAGACAAAAGAAACCTCCTCCGTATCATCAAGACTCAATGCCTGCAGGAATGGAAATCTACTGCTGCACATGACTGGTACAGAGCAGGAGGGACAACACCAATTCTGTCCTCTTAAGGGAACAACAGTCTTTGATTTCTGGTCATCTACGGACAATGACTTTCCAGAGAATGGTTACAAGGTGTTCCCACTATGTACTAAGTGTCAACCTGCAACCCCAAACCACATCATTGACTGTATTGGCTCATTCATTAATGAGCTCTATTTATCCCCAAATAACACCATCTCAAGCTCTACAAGCTTGATACCCTGTGATATGATTGAG
Source organism: Cordylochernes scorpioides (assembly GCA_030710605.1). Taxonomy (NCBI): domain Eukaryota; kingdom Metazoa; phylum Arthropoda; class Arachnida; order Pseudoscorpiones; family Chernetidae; genus Cordylochernes; species Cordylochernes scorpioides. The sequence continues at coordinate 6,464,324 of CP092881.1, read as the reverse complement.
TGGAGATAAGAAAGAAGAATAAAAAGACTGTTGGGGTTGAAATTTTGCCAGAACCAGGGACCATTGAAGGAATGTTTTTTTATTTAGAAAAAAAAAGTGCCTAATGCAGGATTCAATCGTGGTCATGGCTATTGATGGTTTATACCACTGGACCACTTGCAAGATAAAAAAGTAAATGGCGTGTACCTGGGTCTGTTCAAAGTTGTCCAACACCACGCCCTCCCAATGGAGGATCTGTTTACGCAGATAGTTCTTGTTGTAGGGACATCCACCGTCTCAATGTAAATCCCTGTGCAACAACTGTCAAACACACAACAACAGTTTTATACGATGTGGATACATACGGCTATCATCAGATAGGGTGCTGTCGGAGAAATCTCGGAGGAATTGGGCTGCTTCTCTGCATAGCTGAGGAGGAAGGCATAGCCCTTGAATGTGTTCTTGGGGGGCAGGGACCCATTGTGGAGGTGCTGGTTCCTGGCAACAATCCTGCTCTAGTACTGCATAACAACTGCTCTAACAATTACAAATCTATATACTCAAAAATCACACAACAATAAAAAAAAACTAAACAAGCAACAGACAACAATGTTTATAAAACCCACACAACAATCACACAATCTGCTCTGACACTCAAAGACCCTCAATCAAACTGTCCCATAACCAGCTCAACTATAGCAAACCTGCTCAAATGCTGCACAGCAGGTTGGCAATTGCTCAGAACTTCGCAATATTCTTTCTATTAACTGTACCAAATTTCTATAAGGAAAATAGAAAATTTGGAACCTTTAAAGAAATATAAAAATAAAAGATATTGTACCTATATACTTTAGATTCAATCACAATATAGATCTGCTACCATAATACATTTTATATTTTCTCATTTTAATTATCAATACAGCTGATAAGGCACAATTTGGATTATAGATTATAAACACAAGGTAATAAGACCAAATCCAAATAATAAAATAGTGTGTGAGGTTTCTGTAACAGCGTTGTTACCATCTTCAGACAAAAGTACTGAAAGTACTGAATACTAATTCAGTACTTTTGTCTGAAGATGGTAACAACGCCGTTACTGAAACGTCACACATATTATTTATTTGGATTTGGTCTTATTTACCTTGTGTTTATAATCTATAATCCAAATTGTGCCTTATCGTAATAACACATTATTGACTGTATTGACTCATCCATTGATGAGCTCTACTCATCCCTGACAGACACCATCAACAAGCTTTACAAGCTTTTACCATATATGATTGAGTGGTGATAAGAAAGAATAAGACCTTGTGGATTATCAACGCACACTCCCATTTTGATCATTTCCCTCACAGCAAACTTCATCACCTTTCTTCTGTGCAGATGAAGCCGTGGTCACTCTTTTACAGGAGTTTCTGTACAGACAGACCCATGTCAGAATTGGTTGGTAGTTTGTTGGCCACAATGATCACATTTTCTATAAATACAAACACACACAAGGTAATAAGACCAAATCCAAATAAATAAATAGTGAGTGACATTTCGAACTAAGTGCTACTTTAAAACAACAACAACAAGTACTTCCCACCACACGAAAGCTGCATCCCTACACCCATTCCATGAGATTCTCATGTCGTGTAATCTTTACACAAGGGGAAAAGAAACAACAACAGATCCTTGACAGAGGTAAGATCCCCAAGAATTCCTTCTATTTACATACTATGTTTGAAATTCAGGAGCAAAGTCAGACTGTCATGTGGTGGATAACTAACCAATGACAGCAGCTTTTTTTTACCTTTCATGGAGACTTACGGAATAATTTAGTCTCTATGACCACCTTGTATAACTTATACAATAGAGATAATGTTAAAATATTTTCTCTGTCTGTAATTTTTTTTTAATACTGTTTAAAATATTTGTATATTTTATTTTGATCGGGCACCCTCTTCCGTTATTCTATTGTTGTTATACTCACTTCTTTTAGAAAGATGTGTTGTTGCCAATATGTTAAAAAAACCTTAATGCTTGATTAAAAAACTCTGCTTATTTATTTAGCAGATACAGTATAACTACCTCGCTGTAAAGGACAACACCTAATTACAGAGACAAAGTGTCTCTTTAGGGAGAGGTGTCTTCTTATCGGAGAGTTGCTAAGTAGTAAAAATGGTAATTTTGCAAATGAAAACTGTCCTTTGTAGAGAGGTGTCCTCTAGTGGAGTGTCCGCTAAAGGGAGGTTCTACGGTAATAAAAATGTTTAAAATGTATGAAAGTATAACACATAGTTAGATTTTTTAAAGATCATACATGCCTATAATAAAAATTCAAAACTATTTTAAAGGCGTAAGATTCTTTTTGATATTAAACATTTCTACTGCCCTTACTGCAATGGAAAAATTAATGAGAGGGCCTGGCTCATCAGTGGTGAACCCTCTCAGCGGTTTCGCCAGTTTAATCTACCATACCGCTGTTATATTGCATTTTTGGAACTTCCTTTTATAGTGATACTGTTGATAGACTCTTTGAATGGGTATTTTAGAAGAACTATGGACATAAGCTTTGAGGACAGCAGAATTACATTACATTTTAAATATATTATATATGTTCTAATAAAAGAAAACAATTTGTTATTTGCGGAAGAGCGATTGCTCGAGAGAAGCATATTATATATTTGAAAATGTATGTAATTCTGCTGTCTTCAAAGCTTATGTCCATAGTTCTTCTAAAATACCCATTCAAAGAGTCTACAACAGTATCACTATAAAAGGAAGTTCCAAAATGCAATATAACAGCGGTATGGTAGATTAAACTGGCAAAACCGCTGGGAGGGTTCACCACTGATGAGCCAGGCCCTCTCATTAATTTTTCCATTGCAGTAAGGGCAGTAGAAATGTTTAATATCAAAAAGAATCTTACGCCTTTAAAATAGTTTTGAATTTTGATAACAGATGGCGCGCTAGTGCATCATATGCCTATAATAGTTTAAAATTTTCATAACAGATGGTGCGCTAATGCATCATAATATAATACATAGTAGTTCATACTAGGAGTTTTCAGGTATTCTAGACACACTGTGTTATAAGATTTTAAAGTGTGCTCAAAACAAGTCCAGACACAGTGTGAGAACCACTCACTAGGAGTCCGCTGCAGGGACCCAGATGGTCCGGACCCAGAAGAAGTGGAAGAAGAGAAGCATCGCTGGCCTCCAGTAAAGGATCCGGTCTAGGCCTGATCCGCGACCGTCTGGATCCTGCGGCTATGGTAGGACTGGGAGTGGCGATGGGCTTCGGGTCCGTCGCCTGCCTTCCACCATGTTGTCTGGACACCCAACAATTTATATAAAATTTCTCCTGAATCAAAAGAGTATATTGAAAATAAATTTAAAAATTCAAAGAGAGAAGTTTGAATGATTGAGAAATATCCCACAGTATACAAGTTGTGAAATAGATGTATAAGAAATATACACTCATGGACAAAACATAAGGATATGGACAGTCTTTGATTTGCTAGTCATCTATTTTTTTGAAGGAGACAGAGCAATTTTGTTCACACTTGGTTATCTCATGTCTTCAATAAAGGTCACTGTAATATCTTTCAGAGTTATTATTGTCTGAATCCGATATACATGCTAATAGATACAACTTCCTTTCAAGTTTTGTCCATGAATGTACAAACATACCACTATTGTTGCTGTTGTTTCTTATCCCCTTGTGTAAAGATTACACGAAATTCCATGAGTTAATGCTCTCAGCTGTTTTATGATGAGCAGCGGCTCTCCCAAAGGTCCTGTTTAGGTTCAACTAATGCAAGCCAAAGTGTGTTCTGGAGCTGCAGGTGACCAAGACTACATTTTGGGCAAGTGGGAAAATTTTGTTTTTATTTTCTATCTCAATGGCTTGAGATGGCTGTTCCTAAATCTTGTTAGTGTTGTTTGATGCTGTCTATTTCTGATGTACAGAGCTCCTCCTGGGTTCACTCCAACTGTTCCAACTGTGCTTAGGTGGGATCCTCCAGTTCTTGTTTATTTTTGTTTTGGCTATTGTTTCTATTTCTTTAAAAGTAAGTTTATTTTTCTGTGGCAAGGGTTCTTTTGTGCCTTTTCTCGCTAGCACTATTGTAATCTTGTAATAAAAACACCAAGAATTCCTCTACAGTGTTGGTTATATAAACAGAATAGCCCAATACAATGGCAGCACAGAATGTTGGATTAAACTGGTGAAACTTTTGAGGGGGTTCACCACTGATGAGCCAGGCCATCCCAATTACTTTTCCATCACAGTAAGGACAGTAGGAAGTTTGTTATCATTTGATAATGTTTAAAAATTTGTTCTAAAACTGTTTCTTCTACATAGATGACAAGCCACCAATATGCAAAAGTGAAGTGCTACTGTACAAAGGAAACAGATGTCAGTACCCAAGCTGTACCCACATTTCTACTAGTCACAGATGCCCCATTATCAAAATATCACAGGAAAATACCAAAGATTACTTCTGTATAGAATCCCTCTATCTAAATATTACAATAGCATTAACATGAAAATTAAGTTGAAGCAAGAAAATAATTATTCTTTGAGTGTGAAAACTTGTAAAAAAAATAGGAAATCACCCTCTATTATTAATTTGTTTATTTTTGATAAGGCACAATTTGGATTCAATGGACCTAAGAAGTTATTTTTCCTATGAGCTGAAGAAAATGAATTCCAAAGTGAATATCAATGTTGATGCTAAGCCATCACTTGAAGATTCTATTTTAAAGAGTTCAGGATCTGAAGCTCTCCTCTACTTCAAGAAGTTGAGAAAACACAGCATTAAAAGGGTGAGTTCTTTTTCTCACATCTTTTCCATTCAGTACTTTTGTCTGAAGATGGTAACAACGCTGTTACCGAAACGTTACACACTATTTATTTGGATTTGGTCTTATTACCTTGCTTTGTTTATTTTTTCTTTGTCGCCAGTTTTACACAAGTTGAATCTGGTTAGAACGATGTATGTAAATTAGATGATTGTTGCCTTAAATACACGAGGTAATTAACTCGTTTCTCTCTCTCTATATCTAAAAATGTTTAAAGTTTAATTTTATAAATCTGAGAGTTGTCTTCAAAAACGATCCAACATGAGTTATAGCTGCAGAGTTCAGATATTCATTAGAACAAATAAGATTCCTTTAACATACAAGTCATCCCTACTTCTGAAGTAATATACAGTAGAACCTCCATGAGAGGACACTCATGCTAGAGAACACCTCTCTATAAAGGACAGTTTTCATTTGCAAAATTACCATTTTTATATTTTTGCAACTCTGGTAAGAGGACACCTCTCCCTAAAGGACACTTTGGCTCTGCAATTAGGTGTTGTCCTTTACAGGGAGTAGTTCCACTGTATAAAAATTGTTATACAAGTACATATAACCCCCAGTTTCTAATTATAAAATAATAACTAGATAATGTTTTTTTTTTGCTTATCCCTAGTACACGTGGTACAGGCCATGATAATCATGGTGGGTAGTTAGCGACTGCTTTTTTTTACTATAAGTGCACCACACGTCTACACATGTGAAAAGCAGTTCGACTTTGCTCCTACAAATGTGCCAGAGCCCCGTTTGGTTACTTGCACTCGCTGGTGGGGTTGGACTTTTGCAAGAATAGGGAGACATTGGAGTTTTTTTTTTATCAGAAAAAAAGTGTCCAATGCGGGAATCGAACCCGGGCGTTAGCGGTCGAAAACCAACGGTTTAGACCATCTTTCCACCGACCCCCTACTAGATAAAGTAATATACACAGGATATGGAGTGTTATAAATGGCTTTCAATGTTTTGATTTTGTTATAGACACAGTGCAGGCAAACATTGATTTTTACAAACAGTTTGTATTTCTCCATTTTGATAAGTTAGGAGAAGAGTGTCGTTGCTCGAAATCTCAATTTTTCCCAATTAAATAAGATACATATTGAGTAAAATCAATCAGGCCTCCAGGGAAAAGTATCTTTTCAAAACATTTTTTTCTCTAGCTTTCAGGAATGGACGTCCTTCTACAGGAGGAAAACCTGGTATGAAGGGTGTCCGTGCCCGAAAGCTAGAGAATAATAAAAATGTTTTGAAAAGATACTTTTTCCCTGGAGGCCTGATTGATTTTACTCAATATTGATGTAAGGGATTATTTTATAGAAGATACATATTGTTTTAATTTTTATTAATGTTTGAATAACTACAGTAAAATCCCTCTATAACGAATCTCAATGGAATGAACCTTGGTTCACAAATAGCCATGATTCATTATAACTATAGTTCACTGTATTATGAAATAAGAATTGGGATTATTTCAGGTTTGTTTATATCCCAGGTATCTGGGTTTTACTGTATTAACAATGTTACTTGATGAATGATAAGACACAATTTGGATTATAGATTATAAACACAAGGTAATAAGACCAAATCCAAATAAATAATAGTGTGTGACGTTTCGGTAACAACCTTGTTATCGAAACATCACACACTATTTAATTATTTGGTCTTATTACCTTTCTAATCTATAATCCAAATTGTGTCTTATCATTCATCAAGTAACATTGTGTAACTTGATGAACTCACCCAGGGAGATAGTGGCAGAGATGGTGCTATCCTCAGCGGGAGCTGATGGCTTCCTGAGTGACGTGGATTGGTCCCCAGGAGGATGACAGCAGTGCGGGAGTAGCGGCGGGTATCCCCGAGTCACTCTCACAATGTAACCCAGTTGCCCGTGGTCCCGGAAGTATCCTAACGATGCCCGGATCAAGTAGTGGTCCGCAGCCTCCGTCAGCACACTCTGGCCCTCCGGCAGTGGATCTACTAGAATGATGTCACGGCTCCAGATGGAGTGGAGGTCCCATCATCGAATTGGATCATCCACCTGCCACCAACCATGTCACTTTCAGCAAACTGGATCATCCACTTGCCACCCACTTCAACTATTTGGAGATTTGGTCTTGCTACCTCATGATTCTAGTCTTTAATCCAAATTGTACCTTATCATGAAATCAAGAGAGTTGTTGTTGTTGTTTCTTATCTTCTTGTGCAAATATTACACAAATTCCATTAGTTATGCTTCTTGAACAATCTCATGGAATGGGGTATAGGGGTGCAGCTTTCAATGATCATAGCACCATGATCCAGACACACTTTGGTGAAAGTCTGACTTTGAAAGTAATTTGAGGTTGTTCCTAACATGTAAACAACGTCTTTGCTGCGACTCTAACCAAAGTACAGACTCAGTATCCCTGGAGAGGAACCCAAGCTGTATCTAAATCAAGGGGTCAGTTGAACTCTGTATTTTTAAAATGTCGTCTTTCTCCTCCTTTCTAACAATGCTGCTGTTTGTCTGCAACTGCTTATTTGTCAGAGTTATTCTGCTTGTTTTGCAGCTGGCCTTCATATCTGAAAGTTGATTCTTCTATTCGCCATCTGGGGACGTACCCTGTAGCAGTCTGCTCTGCCGTGGGAATTGGACCAGCTGTAGTGACCCCACAAACACAGAGAAAGAAAGAGGATCCCAATCTAGAGGGAACGTACCTGCTGATTGAATCTTCGGAGGTGATCACGCCGGGGTAGTAAAGCCATCTTCCATTTGGCCATCACCCTCATACCTGGCCATACACATGTAACATTGGTTGGCTGGCACTTGGCCATCTACAGTAGAACTATCTCGTGAGAGGACACTCCCGTTAGAGGATACCTCTCTACAAAGAACAATTTTCATTTGCAAAATATACATTTTTACTATTCTGAAATTCTCCAGTAAGAGGTCTCCTCTCCTTAAAGAACATTTTGTTCTGCAATTAGGTGTCCTTTAACAGGAGGGTCTACTGTATATGTGAAAAGAAACACATTGCCACACAAATATTGCAAATTTAAGAGAGATGTAGCAACACAACACCTTCCTGACAAATCTACATTTCAAAAAAAAAAAGAGAGGAACAAGTAGGTACCTGGCATGATGGTTAAGCCAGTTGGATTTGGAACTGCATCTGTGGCCATCTGGATCTCTGGACTGGGAGATCTTCTCTGGGCTCTTTGGGGGTGCTGCAGACAGAGAGGGGGGTTGGCTTCTGTGAACACAAGGTAATAACACCAAATCCAAATAAATAAAATAGTGTGTGACGTTTCAGTAACAATGCTGTTACCGAAACATTACACACTATTTATTTGGATTTAGTTTTATTACCTTGGTTTATAATCTACCAACATGTAACACTGGTTAGCAGACACATTGCCATCTACAGAAGAACAATCTCCGTGGAGAGGACCTCGCTAGAGGATACCTCTCTACAAGAACAGTTTTTCATTTTCAAAATTATCATTTTTACTGAAAGGTAATAAAAGACATATTCAAATAAATAAATGTGTGTAACATTTTGTTAACAGCATTATTACTATCATCAGATAAAAGTACACCTATCCCCGATTTTACACGGTACTGTTTTAACGTTTTCGCTTTTACACCGTTTTCCAAATAAGTTTTTTTTTTATCGCACTATACTTAATGCTACTGTGATTGAACACATGTGTTGTGTAACATATCTCACGAGGAATCCCGAGCTTATGTGCTGACTACATATTTTAACCTGTCAATGCATTTTATTTTTATTTCTGTGTACACCTATCCCCCGATTTACATGTTTTCTCAGGAACGTATCTACCGTGTAAATCGGGGGATAGGTTGTACTTAATGTCTTTTTTATTAGATTGTCTGATAATGGTAACAATGCTGTTACCGAAAATTATACACTATTTATTTTGGTCGTATTACCTTGTGTTTATAAGTGCCTTATAAGGGGTCTTCACCTGCAGGAGGCTGTGGGTTTACCACCAGGGGAACTCTGGGCTGTTGGGACGTGGGGACATCAGCTTGGGCTTCTTCTTGGGGGCTCCTGGGAGAGTTGTAGCTGAGGAGGAGCTGATGTCTGTCATGTAGCCGGTGCTCGGGCTGCTGGGACTCTAGGCAGTAGGACTCCACCGGGACTGTGACCTCCTCCACCAACACCATCCTCTCTGTGCTGGGGTCCATGGTTAGTTTGCCGGATCTAAGTGTTACGTGAAACCTCCCTTAAGAGACCAGAACTTATGGATACTATCAAAAGTATAAAATCGTGAGGAAAACAGTTTCTAGTAATGATCTTTTATTTGGCCGAGCTATTGGAGTGTTCTGCCATCTACAGAGGAGGGAAAATCTCATTTTTATTGCTGTAGAAGGACAGATATGCTCAAAAGTTTTGCCAGATAAAAGATCATCACAAGAAACTCTTTGCCTCACAATTTTATACTTTTGATAGTATACTGCTCCAGATGGTTATTCAACACTTAACTTGGATACTCTGGTCCCTCCTTAGAGAGCTTACCATGAGTGCCCAATTAGATGGATGACTAGCTCCCATGAGAGATCCATATGATCAGTGTGATCACCTATTATCTCCATGAAATGATATTAAATTTGGTAAAATTTTTTAAAATGAGACTTCTTCTCATCCATTCCCAACCTTTGAAGAAGAACAGAATGGGCTCTAATGGAAGGTTCTAACTATATCAAGTCATTTGTGACCTTTACAGTAGCTCAGTTAACTCCGCCTTTGCCGGTCCAAGCCCGGATGAAAAAGGAGGAGGGGGAGCAGTAATAAGCTCACTAAAAAAACCTGGGTTCAGCTGGCCCAGCTGATAGTACCCTGTAAGGGCTCCTAATCCTGGGATACAGGAAGAGCAGCGTTTGTTACTCCATGTTAGGAGCAGCTGCACATGGCGTCTGTTCCTCATGTCAGAGGCGGCCATTTATTTTGGAGCTAAGTCGCCTGCCACTGAGTAGTGCTCCCAGTCTTAATGACAAAGGCAGATGCATTCTACTTCACCCAGTCATGATGGTTGTCAAACAGACTACCATCAAGGGTCACAACTTGGATACCCTAATATGATTGAGTGGAGATAAGAAAGAAGAAGAAGACAGTGTCAGCATTCCGCGGGGCATGCTGTACTCATGAGAGGTTTTAACTGTCTCTTCTAAAAGAAAAGAAGCACAACAAACACACAGGATCCATTGTGAGATGGACTTACCTTAGAGGTATAGGACTTGATGACTTCCCTCCAATTACAGTTGTTTAGTGATCACCCTGGTGCGTAGAGTGATGGAGTAGGTCTTCTTGGGGTCATACACCACACCATCCAGGGCTGGACCATTGATGATGTTACTCTACTCTGCCACTTGGCCACCAACCACAACACATTGGGGAGAGAGAGAATGCCAATCTCAAAAAGTGGCCACCAAACCACATTGGGGAGAAAATTCCAAATCTCAAAAAAGCCCAAAAAACACCCCACAAAAAAAATGGCCACCAAAACCACATTGGGGAAAATGCCAAATCACAAAAAGTGGCCACCAAACCACATTTGGGAAAAATGCCTAATCACAAAAAGTGGCCACCAAACTACATTGGGGAGAGAAAATGCCAAATCACAAAAAGTGGCCACCAAACCACATTGGGGAAAATTCCAAATCACAAAAAGTGGCCACCAAACCACATTGGGGAAAATTCCAAATCACAAAAAGTGACCACCAAACCACATTGGGGAAATTCCAAATCTCAAAAAGTGGCCACCAAACCACATTGGGGAAAATGCCAAATCTCAAAAAGTGGCCACCAAACCACATTGGGGAAAATGCCAAATCTCAAAAAGTGGCCACCAAACCACATTGGGAAAATTCCAAATCACAAAAAGTGGCCACCAAACCACATTGGGGGAAAATTCCAAATCACAAAAAGTGGCACCAAACCACATTGGGGGGAAATTCCAAATCTCAAAAAGTGGCCACCAAACCACATTGGGGAAAATGCCAAATCTCAAAAAGTGTCCACCAAACCACATTGGGGAAAATTCCAAATCACAAAAAGTGGCCACCAAACCACATTGGGGAAAATGCCAAATCTCAAAAGTGGCCACCAAACCACATTGGGGAAAATGCCAATCACAAAAAGTGGCCACCAAACCACATTGGGGAAAATGCCAAATCTCAAAAAGTGGCCACCAAACCACATTGGGGAAAATGCCAAATCTCAAAAAGTGGCCACCAAACCACATTGGGGAAAAATTGCCAAATCTCAAAAGTGGCCACCAAACCACATTGGGGAAAATGCCAAATCACAAAAAGTGGCCACCAAACCACATTGGGGAAATGCCAAATCTCAAAAAGTGGCCACCAAACCACATTGGGGAAAATTCCAAATCTCAAAAAGTGGCCACCAAACCACATTGGGAAAATGCCAAATCTCAAAAAGTGGCCACCAAACCACATTGGGGAAAATCCAAATCTCAAAAAGTGGCCACCAAACCACATTGGGAAAATGCCAAATCACAAAAAGTGGCCACCAAACCACATTGGGGAAAATTCCAAATCACAAAAAGTGGCCACCAAACCACATTGGGTAAAATCCAAATCTCAAAAAGTGGCCACCAAACCACATTGGGGAAAATCCAAATCTCAAAAAGTGGCCACCAAACCACATTGGGGAAAATGCCAAATTACAAAAAGTGGCCACCAAACCACATTGGGGAAAATTCCAAATCAAAAAGTGGCCACCAAATACATTGGGGAAAATGCCAAATCTCAAAAAGTGGCCACCAAACCACATTGGGGAAAATGCCAAATCTCAAAAAGTGGCCACCAAACCACATTGGGGAAAATCCAAATCACAAAAAGTGGCCACCAAACCACATTGGGGAAAATTCCAAATCGCAAAAAGTGGCCAAACCACATTGGGGAAAATTCCAAATCTCAAAAAGTGGCCACCAAACCACATTGGGGAAATGCCAAATCTCAAAAATGGCCACCAAACCACATTGGGGAAAATTCCAAATCACAAAAAGTGGCCACCAAACCACATTGGGGAAAATTCCAAATCTCAAAAAGTGGCCAAACCACATTGGGGAAAATTCCAAATCACAAAAAGTGGCCACCAAACCACATTGGGGAAATTCCAAATCAAAAAATGGCCACCAAACCACATTGGGGAAATGCCAAATCTCAAAAAGTGGCCACCAAACACACTATAAAAGCAAAGGTCACCTCTCCCATCAAAATAGATATCAAAACTAGACGTCATCTATTGACTGCCGCTACAAACTAGTAGCCTCGGGTCAGTGACAAAGCCACAACACCGGCTTTGGCAAACTGAGAAGCATTCATCTGGAGACCATGGTTTCGGGCTAATGGCCCTCGTTAGTCTAGGACAGACTTTATTCCATGAGAATTTTATCGAACAGGAGTTTATTGATATAGAGATTTGAATACATATGTAAATATGTTAAAAAGTATAAGTTTAATGATTTTGATATTCCGCTATCTTTAGAAGTTCAAGCCATTAACTCTTCTGATTTGTTTGTTTTGTATAATTATACATTCGATTGGAAAAATACAGGAGTCAATATTCCATCATTGGTGTCTAAACCAAAAGAGTCTAAAGCTATTCAGGAATTTGCGCTGAACCGACAAGCTATAACCTGTATTTCCAGGCTCAAAACTGGCCATACAAGACCACTCCTTTCTCAGGATGGTGTCAAGACTTTCCCACAATGTACCATCTACAGGACCAGAGAGGCCTCACCAGACCACCTCTTGGAATGTATGGAAGCCTCAAGACAGGACCTGTATTCCTACACTACCAAGATTGTAAATTTGATCCATGATTTCAGTCTCCATAAACTTGTATAACTATGTACAAATGGCAAAAGATGTACCATGCAATGGATACCAGTCCATGTTGGAATAGAGGGCAATGAACAGGCTGATGGCCTAGTGAAGGAAGGACGAAAACAGGTACTGGAAACCAGTTCAATAACATTGAAAGACGCAAATACAATAGCAAAACTCATTACAAAAACCAAAATACCCAAAACAACAGTCTTTGATTTCCAGACTTGAGTCTGATCATCTACGGACAATGACTTTCCAGAATGGTTGCAGGGTTTTCCCACTATGTACTAAGTGCAATTCTCAACCTGCAACTACAAAACACATTATTGACTGTATTGACTCATTCATCTACTCTTCCCCGGCAGACACCATCAAAAGTCTCAAGCTTTACAAGCTTGATACCTTAATCTGATTGAGTGGAGATAAGAAAGAAGAAGAAGAAAATACCCAAGCCCATATGCAACCTCAACATTAACATAGAATTAAAAACAACAATTTCAAGAATCAGAACAAGACATTTTAAAGGAATGAAGATAAACCCAGACATGCCTAGATCCTACAGGAACTGCAATAACTAACAACACCCAACTCACTCGGACCATATATACCGGCCATCCTTGCAGCCCTCTATATGGCAGACATCAATCCAAAAGAGGACATCCATACGGACAAGGCACCTGGTTGGCCGGTATTGTGATCAGGGTGCATGGGACCAATCTGATCTGCTTCATGGACAAGACACCGCCACCATTGTATATACTTGCAATGAATAACTCTATATTGGCGCAACTATCCCAAGTAGGGATATCGCATTGTGAATGAAATGACAATGAAAATTTTGTATAAATTAACATAAGAGTTCAACCAGTACCTGGAGGAAAGGTCGAGGGGAAAACAGTGGCAGTGAGGGCAGGTCTCCGTGTCCACCTGAACTGATTGATCCTTGACTAAGGTGGGGGTGCTGGTCTGACCCCTCTTGGGGAGCAGGGGCAACCTGAACTGTGGCACCACACATACACCTTATATCAATCAACCAACACCTTTAGTCTAGGATTCCCTGAGAGATACAGAAAAGGAGTGGGAAAGGAAATCACATACACACACAATTATTATGCAGTTAAACCTGTCTATAGCGCCCCTCTTGGGACTCACCAAAATAGGGTGCTATAGAGAGGGTGCTATAGACAGGTCACTTTTAATGTAAATTGCATCGTACTACGTATTCAAAATCAGCGTTATAGAGAGGAAGGTGCTATTTAGAGAGGGCGCTATAGACAGGTTTAACTGTATATATTTAATTCTATATATGGAAATTTTGCCAGGAGGAAATTGATCTATAAAAGATCTTTCCCATCAAAATAAACGTCAAGACTTTCACCAAAGTGTGCCATGTGTGCAAGCTGCATTGCTACACCCCATCCCATGAGATCAGCTCGAGGAGCATGAACTCATGGAATTTGTGTAATCTTTACACAAGGGGATAAGAAACAATAACAACAAATAAACATCAAATAGATGGTGTCTAGTTTTGACATTTATTTTGACAGGAGAGGCGCCCTCTGCTTTTATTGGAGTACAAATAAGTTTTGAGGGATTTGCAAAAGAAGCCACAACAAATATTATATAATAGCATCGGACCTTGTAAGGTTTCATGTTAAGGCTTCATCATTTCCCCAAAAAAATCAGAAGAAGTCTTTTCACTCAAGTGTAAGGAACTTTTTTTGGTGCTCTAACCATGTCAACCTTTTGCCAACAAAACACAATTTGCGGGAAGCGCTGCTCTTTTGTTTTAATTTGAAGAAAAGTGCAACTGATGGACATCGATTGCTGTGTGAGGCATATGGTAAACATGCTTTATCAATAAAAGCATGTGAGTACTGGTTTCGGCGTTTCAAAAGTGACGATTTTGACACCAGAGACAAATAACGCGGAGGGAGGCCAATAAAGTTCGAAGACGCTGAGTTGGAGGCTTTATTGGACGAAGATTCAAGCCAAACTCAAGAGGAGCTCGCTGAAACCTTAGGAGTGACTCAACAAGCGATTTCGAACCGTCTCAAGGTCATGGGTTATGGTGCAAAAACAAGGAAATTGGGTTCCATATGAACTCAAGCCAGGAAACATCGAGCGCCGTATTTGCACGTGCGAACTACTGCTCAAAAGACAAAATCGGAAGGGTTTTTTGCATCGAATCGTGACGGGGGACGAAAAGTGGATTCACTACGACAACCCAAAGCGCAGAAAAATCGTCGGTTAAGCCGGTCATGCATCAACTTCAACAGCCAAACCGAATATTCATGGCAAGAAGCTAATGCTGTGCATCTGGTGGGATCAGCTCGGAGTGATCTACTATGAGCTACTTCAGCCTAACGAAACCATCACTGGAGAACGTTACCAACAACAATTGATGCGATTAAGCCGAGCATTGAAGATTAAACGCCCACTATATGCCAAAAGACATGACAAGGTGATCTATCAGCACGACAACGCTCGGCCACATGTTGCAAAAGTTGTCAAGGAGACTTTGGAGGCGCTTCAATAGGATGTCCTACCCCACCCGCTGTATTCACCAGACATTGCTCCTTCAGACTACCACATGTTCCGTTCGATGACACATGGCCTGGCCGAGCAGCACTTCACTTCTTACGAAGAGGCGAAAAATTGGGTCAATGTTTGGATCGCCTCAAAAGACGAGGAATTTTTTTGACACGGAATCCATATGCTGCCTGAAAGATGGAAAAGTCGTAGCTAAAGATGGACAATACTTTGAATGAAATATATTGTACTGATTACTCTGAATAAAGCTTCGAATTTATAAAAAATCCCTCAAAACTTATTTGTACTCCTAATATATAATTCTCTATGAATATAATATATTAAAAATTGACCATTGACTGTAATATTAACTATTTATCATCTTGTTTACATTTATGTTAAGGTACAAAATTAGATTATAAATTAAGATTGGAATCTGTGTTATAACAACAACATCAAAAATTTTTATTAAGACTTTTACCAATTTTTTCCAAAATTTATATTCGTAATTAGAAAGATAATATGGAGTATATTACCTGCTTCTCACTAGTGGCAATATCCATGGACTCGGGAAGCGTGGAATCTCCTGGAAGACCCAAGATGGAGGAGAACAATGTAGGAACACAACAACGAGGGAGTTTACCTTCGCTGAAAGAAAAGTACTCCGGGGTTTGGGAGATCACAGAGTCTTCCTACTGCCTAACGACTGGACACACAAAACATGGTGGCTTAGGGCAGGAATTTGTAAACAAAATTTTAAAAATTCAACCATTGATGTACTTACTCTGTACTACTCTACAGAATAATAAACTTACTCTTAAAGACATAGCAACAGTACCCAAACAAAAATAAACAAGAACTGGAGGATCCCACCTAAGCACAGTTGGTACAGTGGAGTGAACCCAGGAAGAGCTTTGAACCTCAGAATAGACAGCACCAAACAACACTAACAAGATATAGAAAAGGCCATCTCTCAAGCCATTGAAGATAGAAATTCATAACAAAATCTACCCCACTTTCCCAAAAGGTAGTTTTGGTGCTTGCAACTCCAGAATACATTTTGGCTTACATTAGATGTACTAAAGATGACCTTTGGGAGAAGCTGCTGCTTATCACTAAACAGTTTGAGGAGCATAGACTCAGGAATTTGTGTAATATTTGCACAAGGGGATAAGAAACAACAACTCTGTTATTTTGATCATCTACATGAAGTAATTAATGTTTAGATTATGAGACATGATGCTAGTGATACAGAACAAACTCCATGTAAAGGACAAACACCTAATTGCAGAGCCAAAGGGTCCTTTACTTTTTAAATGAAAAAAATGCTCCAATGGCCCCAGATTCTTGCAAAAGTCAAACCCCATTAACAAGTGCAAGTAAACAAACAGGGCTCTGGCACACCAGTAAGTGCAAAAGTCAAACTGCTTTTCACATGTGTAGATATGTGGTGCACACTAACAGTAAAAGCTGTTGCCAACTTACCCACCATGATTATCATGGCCTGTACATACGTGCACTAGGGATAATAAAAAAATGTAAATCTATAATTTTATATAAGAAATGACGGGAGCAAACTGACCTTCATGGGCCGCATTATGGAGCTGGCCTGGGAGCTGAGGGGTGTGGAAGCCGGGTGCTGCAGGGAGCTGTTGACATGGCTGGACAACACGGGAGTTAGGTCAGGAGAGCAAGGAGGATGGCTCACAGACCAGATGTAGGCAACCATGTTGGCATAATCCCTCCACATCTGTTGTGGCTGATAGCTTGTAGCAAGTTTCCTGCCAGCTTCCGCTCCGCTACCCAGAAGTGGATAATTGGGGGATTCACAGATAAGATGGAGGCCAGTCTAGGGTCTCACAGACCCTGGGATTCTTTGGATTCTACCCCACAACTGCCATGGTCGGAATGTCTAAGTCCTTGTAAGAGGCATCAATACTTTAGGAAAAAAATAGAATAAAAAGAAAAAATTATAATGGATAAGGAGGTAAAATTAAAGTAAACAGCACATCTAATCGTGCAAATGGGAGTTGTTGATAGCTTGTGCCATCTATCAGAATAAAATGCAATTAATCATTGATTTATTTTTTTTTTTTTTTATAATCAAGACTATATCAATGTGCTTTAGTTCGCTTTAATTTTTTTTTGACGTGAAACATCTTAAATTAGGTTGCGGCTGGGAGGTCACTTATGAAAAAGTGTAACGCCCGGTAACGT